>CABFOQ010053424.1:16537-34727 GCA_900660455.1 Gephyroberyx darwinii
AGCCTGTTACTGATAGGACTCAGGAGGTTTCTTCTGTCAAAGACGAGCTACAGCGCTGTGTTCTAGCTGTGCGGTTTGCCTACTGTCTTTCTTTGTGTGTGGATGTGTGGATTTTCACATTTTCTACAGTTCAGCTTTGGTGAAGTCTGTAAAGGCTCTCAATCGAGCGTTGGCCTTCACGACTTGTCGCCCAAGCCTGTATAACTGAATTTCACAGACCACTGAGGTGCACTTGTTTTATTGAAACCCTTATTTGACCCCAGAAATCAGCATTGTCGAATAAAATAGTACAACTCGTCGGAATGACCTCAGTTTGAAGGCACGCAGCACAGGAATTACCATCGACTTCAGCTTGACCGGGCCATGCTTTGCAGCAGCCAATAGTCGAGATAATTGTCGGGCCACTGGCAGTTCCTGTTAATGATTACCTCTGTACAGGATCATCATTTGCATCACTGGCTGCTACTCCCTGACAGCTTGTCTCCTTATGTAGATAGATGGACGGCTTTTTCGCATCCACCTTCATTGACTATTGCGGCTACATAGGTGAGCATGTTGGACGTTTGCGAAGACTAATTATGACAAATGCTCATACAGATTGCTGATACGGTGCACATGCTGGTAGGACATGGTCGTTTTCCTGGCTCTAAAAACAATGGATCCATTTGGCTGTAAATTACTCAGCGCTGGTTGTTACTGCAATATTTTTCTTCTTCACTTATTCTACTCCATCGCACCTGGATTGGGAATTTGGCGTATCTTTTGTTTTGGTCGTGAGAGATTCTACTTCAGAAAAATATAGATAGGATGTATGAGGCTTCAAAGATTTGCTCTTTGAGCTCTGCTTGCGGAGCAAAGCTTTTTTTTTTATTGTGTAATAAAAAATGGAACTTAAGCCTTCCTTTTGGATTTGAAGGGTGTTTACAAAGTCCTGTCAGTACAGAGTAGAGTAAAAAAAAATGAAATGAATTCATTGCAAACCTCAGTAGCTGGTAGCTCTTGTGCTATTGCATGTGGGAATATGAAATGCAACATCTCTGACTCTTGGCGAGCAGTGTGACATTGCAGGAATTCCACCACAGCCCACTTATGAAAACAGGAGGAAGATAGATGCACAGCTACTGGCTCTGCTAAGGGCTTTCTCTTCGTGTTCTAGGGATGCCTGTATTTGTTAACCTGTTGAAAAAGAGCTGACTGATGGCTATTTCACCTTAATACATTTCAATAAAATTGAATTGGATAAAAGGTATTTAAATACAAAGGAGCCTAGTCCCTGAGCCTGATTGCATTTACATAAGAAACAAGAGCTTTACAGATTCCATTCACACAAAAACAACACACTGAAGACTGTCCTTTATGTCAATTACTCCCTCACAAGTCATTACTCACAATGGAGCTCATCCCTCAGCATGACTTGGAAAAATTTGTTGACTTTTCTGGAGTGGTCATGTGCATCTTGTTAATTTCACTTTGAAGCATTGTAGGTTCATATGGTTCTGATCTCCTTATTGTAGTGCCATAGTCTGGACCACAGCTTAGTCAAGTCTGAGTCATGAGTCTATATCTAGACTAAGGCCACACACAGTTGAATATGACTTGAAATCAATACCAACATCGTGGGGAAATCTTTCAAAACTGGGATGGACATCACACTGTGCAGTGTTTTTTCCTTAGAATGTAGTAGAGTAGAGCAGTGATCTCAACAAAACGACTAAGACTAATTAGATCTGTCTGAGACGGGACGAACACTTTCAAAATATGCATCTCAAGACTGGTTTTGAGACCAAAAATGGGGCTACAGACCTGCTATGTGGATGATCTCACTATGTTGAAATGGATCCAAAGCCATGTGAGAGTCTCTGTTAGTGATGCCATGTCTAAGTATTAGTATAGCCTAGCAGCCATGTCTGTCAGCGGTTCACTTTGCATGCCTGTCTAGAATAGAAATAGAAATGTGCTCACTTGATTACTTACTACTGACTATTACTACTACAACAAAATTACTTGGCCGTGAAAGGTTCTAGAAGCCATTAAATAAGTCCTCCAAGAAGAGGAGCAATGTAGAGTAGATTAATCTGATTTTATTGTGGTAAATTATGATAAACGGTGATGCCTCTGCCGTTAGATCCGCCGGTAGGAAATGAGATCAACATGGCATGAGCACATCAATCAAACACGCTGTTCCAAATAACAGGTTCATGCAAGCCTGATATAAACTTTTTGTGAACTCCTTGAACACCCTACAGCTTTGGTGTGATGAATGCACCACAGGACAGTGACTTTGATGTGTCCTCAATTCTTCTGACTCTTTCTCAGGCTTCTGCTGAGCGAAACAACTTAGGTGTTTCGTAAATCAGTTCAAGGTCAAAGACATACACACACTCTAGAGTATGTGTATGTGTTTCATGCCTTGTGTGACTTTGTAAAGGTCTGTTCACACGTCAACATTCCAGTCATTTGGCTTGCCAAACATCGATTCCTATTGCCTGCATCTTTAAGAGACCATTATAACCTTTTTCGCCTTCGGTGTCTTGGCAGGCTCCAAGCCAGACTCAAGTATGTACTTATCTCTCGAGGACATGAACTGTGACCCAGTGACATTTCTTTCTTTATTACAAAAGACAGAGACACCTCTCAGAAAGCCATTGATGGTTACCCATAGTTACCCATAGCTGCACCTCTGGCTTTCTCTGCTCTTGTCCTTTCCTTCATTTGACGGTATGAAGACAACAGGATGGATGAAAGCTTACTTTTGCTTGCTTCATGTAATGCAGTTATTAGAGGCCATGATTGCAACTTTTTAAAGCACTGAATTCCTCCTATGGAGTAAAACCCACGTATACAGTAGAACACATATGGAATTGTGATGTTGAGGAAAAGGAACTAAAATATGCATTGGCAGCAAACCTTTTAACAGTGCATTACTAAACCAGGAGTGAACCGGGGACTTGTAAACATGTTGTAAAGCCCTGTCGAGGCCTGTGTACAGCCTGCCGCCGTCTACTTTAGAGGCAAGTGGAAGGAGGCCTTACCCTGAGCCCTGCAGGGCATAAATCAAGCAGAGGAACTGGATTTAAAGTGCAGTACCTTAAGCACTGTCACAACAGTCTCATGTTTAGCAGAGACAAGAGAGCAGCTTGGTTTATTGATGCTGTTGGATGTTCACAAGTCAGCTTTGAAGGAAATTCAAAAGTATTTGAAGTATTTTTAATTTACTGCATGTTGTGGGGTTTGAAAGGGTCTCTTAGGTTGTGAGGTTGTGAAACTTGTTATGTAAACCTTCAGTTCAAGTAAAAGTGAGAATCAACATAAACTTCAGTTGAAATGTTTTTCCACAGCAAGAGCGCTCTGCTAGATCCTATGCTAGAAAGGCCTTAGATCATTGGATTTTAGACCTGTTGTCACCACCACACACATTTTATGCACGACATGTAGTCCCAAACAAAATAAAATGTGGCCTGGATAGCAATGAAACAGCATTGAATTGGGCCAAATTTGAATTTCACACCTTGTTAAAATAACGGTACACTTATTTATTGATGGTTTAGGGCTTCCTTTGAGTGTGGGAACTGGACTATATGGTCCAGACCAAATAGTCACTTTACTTTTTATGGGTCTGTCTGAGAATGTAACCTTGCAAGAATGTCCTGGAATCCCAATGGTATACCGCACCAGTATTCGCTGACATCTTCAAACAATCACGAACAGATAAGATGATAATAATAGAGCAGCGCAAACACTGCTAAAATATCTCAAGGGCTTTTAGGCGGTGAGCCATTCATAACATTACAGAGACTGAATTTTGCAACTCTGATCAAGCCTTTGTCACAAGGACAATGAAGGGTTACACAGAAGCATTTTTTATGGCCGTAATGGTCGCACGATGCAAGTAATGGTAGTAAGTAAGCAAGTAAAATCCAGTATTATGCTAGATCAAAGTCTCTGGAAAGCTGTCAAGGGAATTTTGCCATTAATAATAGCGTTGAGCATGACAGTGTGATGTGCTGTCAACTTTGATGAGTTAAAGCCTCTCCTCGTTTGTTTTCTCATCCCATACCACACTTGTAATTCTTGGATCGACAACAGAGACCCTCAAATTGTCGTCATAGGAACGTGTCAAAAGTTTGACATTCAAATCAATGGCTGTACATGTACCACCTACAGAGGTTATGTACCTTGACTCTCATTTTGATGAAATGCTGCTGGCAGGTTTCTGAATGCAGATGAACAATGGGCACAAATGAAGCCAGAGGCATAAACTCACTTGTTTTTCCAATGCTCATCAATCAATAGGATGCCTATATTTTTAGAACAGTGGTACAGAGAGATGCCAGTCAATAATACAGCCTATTGACGAGAGGGAAACAAACACATTGTAGTCTTTAGAGATACAACTTTGGTATGTCCCAGTATTTCTCTTTCTCAGGCATGATAGAATGATGCAACTTCCAGTGTTGTAAATCAAACATTTCAACAAAGGAGCCATCGTTTGCAAAAGTAGATGTTCATGCACAGTAAACAATTCATGCAATGAGTCATCAAATATGGGATAAGGGAATTCATGCTGTCTACCCTTAAGGGTGCAATAAGCAAGTTTTACTGCTTCATAGCACAAAATGACCGTAATCTATCTGCAAGGGCTTTCCAACTCACTCTCAGGCCTGTACCTGGAACAAAAACTCCCCGCCCATTGGAATTTCAAGACATTCCCAACCCCACACCACCTACTCACATTTTCAACTGCTCAACGACGAAGGTCCACGTGCGTGCGACCAGTGTCACAAGACATTTCGTTCTCAAGCAAAAAAAAGCAAATGACAAAGCAGTATTTTTATTACAAGGTTGTGCGTGGTGATATATCACCTCTTCACTAGACGTTTCTGTTGGATCTCTGCTCTGATTAGCGACCTCACTCATCTCCATTATGAAAATGTGACTTCATTTGTGTCAATAACAGGCCACCGTAAACTGTGTCAATGTTGATGTGATTCGATAAAAGTCATAGATTACTTAATGCCCCTTTTTAAAGTAGCTGTGGTTGTAAAAGTGCCTTCTGTTGAGTTTCCTGTCCATTGCTGCTGGTTCAGCTAGCCCAGTTGTCCTTCACAAGGTTAGGCATACACTCCCGTCATGGCCGACCCACGACTGTTCCTCCACCTTCGGCTCTGCAAACATTTCCCAGTGGCTGTGGCATTGCGTCACCTTGCACAAAGCTGATAGAGCGATGACTAAACATTCCCTCATCAGGCCTCGGCCGCGGTGATGTAATGAGTTGGGAACATACCAAGAGAAACGTGCAAGGTGTTTTTAAAGACAACAGACTTGACAGCGAAGTTGCTACCTAGCTGTTATCAGCCGGATGGTCAGGTTTATAGGAAGAGGCAGACTAAGGTTTACAAGCCTGGTCATTTAAAAGTGTCTTCTTTGCTGTTAGAGCCTAAGCTATGCAGTTTGTTTGTATTGCAAATGTGTAATAACCACTGCTAAGGCGTATTTGTTACAACAGCAAACATTTTCAGCTCGGTGTTTGGTGTTCCCTCATAGAACGCATGCTTTGCTGTCATTGCAAACACTGTCCTCAGGCTCCACTTTGTGCAAACACACGGAAGGTGAGGAGGAAATCGGATCCCGAGTGGTGTAACCGCTGCTTTGGTTACCTCCCAGCTTCATTTTACAGTCAAGGAACAACAAGATGTGCCGAGCTTAGACCATCCTCAAAAGGAAGAAAAAAAACCTCACCGTAAATCACGATAACGTCGAGCTTCCTGCCTGTCAAGCACGGCTCCAACGTAATTTTGGGTTGGCGGAGCGGGAGAAAAGTATTTTATTTGTTTGTTTGTTTCTGATTGTTTCCTCAGAAAAATATAACGTGTGATCTAAATAAAGGAGGATAGTTATATAGTTATTTATATTTTTGTTTGTTTGCACGGAAAACAAGATACCAGAGTGAGCAACAGGAGACTTTGTACCTAACAGCACAGATGCAGGCCTGGGTAAGATTTGTGATGCAGCAATAATTCCAGGTTGGAGTTGCAGACTTCTTGTCACGGGATTTGGTTTTGGATCATTTCTCATTGTCTGTGTTTATCGTTAATCATTAATTTAATTAATACATTATCACAATCTTATTAAAAAAACCACAGGCGTAATGGAGAGTATAAAAACATTCCAATGTTTATTGGCCGTTTAATTACATTGATTTGCAAAGATTCAAGATTGAGATTATTGTTTGTCTCATAAACAGCTGGGTGCTTCTGTCACCACCAACAATCACCGCCCAATTTGTCGACAGTAACGCTATTGTGTTGAGTGCAAGACCTTTTAAGAACAACTAATGTATGCTGACTTCAACAATGCGGAGGACTGTGCCGGCCTGTGATGCACTAATCTTTTTGACAGCTTTTCATAAAGACTAGAGCCCTTAAGGCAACACTGTCACCGTGCAGCAAAGTCAGATGACTCCAAAACTCGCTCGGGCACTTTTCCTCCCTTCTGAAGAACCATTTTCCCTTCACAACTGATGAACTTCCCTCTTTTCAAGACACGAGCACTCTGTTTAAAAATTTACACCACTTCCACCGCGGTTTGTGCATGCAAGCACACATCAGAGTGAGCCCAGACTTGGAACGATGACCTTTTATGACCCTTTATTCCCCAGACAAAGAGGGTGAAACCTGATCAACCGATCATCGCTGTAGTATTCTGGTACTTGGAAGACTCTTTCATGTGCCAGAAGTCTGAGCCATGCACAAGATAGCAGACTTCTTTCCATGACGGTGTCCATTTTTAAAAACTCCACAAGGCTGACCAGGTGCTCTGGAGATGTGATGTCGGGATGTTTGTTTCACCATCTGTGCCCACCGTTCACTCACTCTGCACAAACACGTAGTTGTTGTTCAGTTTAACATGTCGGGGCAAGTGTGAGAACGAAAGACTTTTAACAGTAGCTATGAAAAAATTCACTCTGAACTGAATAGTAACTGTGGTGGCACTATTCACGGCATCGCTTTCATGTGGAGACACGCTTTTAGGACACTGGTACCGTGAGACAGACTATTTTCAAAAATATGGTTTGTTATTGTCAGTCCTGGTGGGGGAAAGGATCAAAATCTTACCCCGCAACTACGATCAAATATGAAACGCTACTGTCTGCTCTGCTGGAGTAAACAGACTTAAGCTCTCTCGTGTCAGACTGATACATTTTAAACTTAAACTGAGCACAAAGCATTCATTTTACCAGGGGGTCTGTTGACCCAATACAGATCCTTCCTGTTCGCCCTCTGCTATTCAACCAATGCAACAAACCCCCATTACCAGTCAGTGGACACAAGTGTCAAGCCAAGGTGGCATGACATATGCCATTAGGCATGTTCGCTGAGTCATCATGGCCCACTCATTGGCTGCAGGTTTCTGTTTGCTTAACCTCTTGATATCCAGTGTGTAGTTAAACTAAGTCATGATGATACTGGGATCTGAAATGTTTGAACAAGCGGTGACAGCTTGTTTCACAGGCTGCATCTGAAGCTGCGGGGTCAAACGCATTAGTTATGGGGTTGACGTGTGTGTGACAGGACATAAAAGTGAGTGGCATTGTTATAACTCTAGTTTATGAGGTCGGGGAGAAGTCACATCCGTGGAAAAATCCTGATTATTGTTCGTAGAATCCTGATTGACGTCTCCACAATTCAATATCTTTAAGTTGATTTAGCTTTGGCGCCGTTGTCCCTGAAATGTTACACCATCTGCACACATTCAGTCAAGCACGACCCAGTTGCTACATCTGATCTCACATCTAAAGGACTTGTGCAGACAAGCCTTCTGTAAACCAAGCAGTGTCTCCTGAACCTGGAAAGAGGCTGGGTAACCCACAGCCCAAGAGGGCAAGTAAAACAACAGGTGCTTGGGATAGCTCAGCTGTCTAGTGTGTGTGTGTGTGTGTGTGTGTGTGGTACCTAGCATGTGTGTTCAGTTAGCAGCAGCTGTGGGCTAACAATGCTGCACACATGGAGAAAACCAGTGGGTCAAGTATATGACCCTGAGGTACAACACACTGTAAATTCACAGATTTAAGCTGCTGTTGCCCAGAAGTTTTCTTTTTTTTCCCTTGTAGTTTTTAGTTGCATAGTCACTGTGTGCTACATTATTGATCCCCATAGGGATATTCAGCTTCAGCGACCTGTTGTGGCGTCTTGGTGGAGGACACTTCATCAGACTGGATGCTTGCTGACACCTGGTCTACTGACTGAAGGAGTGCACTCACTGAACCACCCTCCTGTCCAGCATGAAAAACAGACATTTGTTTTTCATGTTTAAGATGCCTAACTAACGTGGCATTGCTGCACCATCCTGATTATTGTCTAGGCAGGTGCCTTTGAACACTTTTTGGACAGTGGCATACAGTTCCTGTATGTAATAGAAGTACTAGACGTCTGACAGCTGGCTCCTCTAATAGTCCCCTGAATCTGAACAAGTGCTGAATCTCATTAGACAAAGGACTTGGCCCTTCAAACGGCTTACTTGACCTGTGAGAATAATGGGCGCTCCTATGTTTGGTGTAAACTGGCTTAGGAAACAGACTTCATGCATGGGTACCATGTGATGGGCTGTGAAACAGCTGTGCTTTCCAGCATACAGACAGATGGGGTGCCATATTTTAATGGAGAGCTTTCTCTCGACCCAAGCTTTATTAAGTCTCAAGTGACAACAGAGAGACTGTTACGGCGGGACCATACGTGCTATTCCACATGGCCTTATTATCCCGTAACTATCTGACAGTAGATCTCAATTCATGTACATTTCAGATCAAAATTATTCAACTTGTTTTAGTATCTGACTCAGACCTGTTGCCTTTAATGTAAATGTGACCAGAAACAGTAAATTACAGACTTTTCCTTGTCATAAACCAGGTATATAGATGATATATAGCTGTTGTGATGCATCTTGTACAATGCCATGAGCCTTCAATAAGTAGTGGATCTCATCAAATCTTTTACAACAAAATATTAGTTGTTTCTTTCATGAAATGCTGGAATTAACTAAATGATTGTGGATAAGTTATTTTTCTTCTTTCTGCTGGGGTTCCTGGAGGGATTTAATTAACACGTGTGTTTTGAATTATACGTTGTATTTATCTATTTACTATCAACTGCACACAATGTAAGAAAACAACAGAAGACCCTGAAATAAAAATGCTAACTGCTGTGTGCACACAAGGAACAATAAAGTACATTTAAAGACTACAAAAGTGGGACACATTGAGGAATGTATCGAACACATCCAGTTTGAAGGTCACTTTTATTGAATTCAGTGGGTGAACAAATTGAATACCATCACTCTGACAGTACTAGAACCACATACAGAGATAAGAATGGGAACAGACCCTTTCTTGTCAAGCTAGATCATACAATATCTGCCTAATCACTTCAGATAGCGTACACTGGAAGAGGACTTTGTCTGAATAAGTGATCAGTCCAGCATGAGCTCAGACCCCTAATATAATCCATAGGGGTTATGCAATTAGGAAGAACCACATGTCCAATGAAAGTTGGACAAAAGGTCCCTCCTTTAGTTTTCTGTACACTTTCATGAAGTGAACATTACTTAATACTTAAAAAAAAAATCAAAATACTGTGACATAATACCTCATACATCTGCTTTAGCAGCACTATATTTCAGTGAGTGGCTCATGCACACACACTCCTCTTGAGTGTGTGCTCAAAACCATACTTCTTGGTCTAATGACCAAGACATCAAAGATTTCACATCTTTCCCTTCAGAGAATTGTTAATCTAGTCATAATATTGTAAGATTGTAAGTCTTCCAGACTTTAAAATGCTCATTGTCTCGTGGCTAGTTTTGCTAAAACAGCAGTGACTTTGTGATCAGCTGATCAAAAGCAGTTACAGCAGCATTAGCCTTAAGGAAAATTAAAGTATGATGAATTGTTGACAATACCACAACACTTAAATCAGATAACGCTTGTAAGCTAATATAACCATTAGCTAAATCCTGCTAATCTGTTAATTGCCTCGAGGGTATTTTCTTGCCTTTTCATGCTACGAATTCTATGAAGTCACCCCAATATGTAGACCACAGAATGGAAAAAAATGAAAAAATAGGCCTCTCCTCTATAGAAATGTTCTATGATATTGCGTAAGAAGGCTCTCAATCTTAAAATAATCCTTAAAATAATGATAATACAATCCATACTTCTCTGAGTATAGAAAACTACAATATAAAAGATCTGACCCACAGTGTCCAGTGAATACTTAAGTCCAGAGCCATGGAATATACGGGGGAGGTTTCACCAAAATCCTTCCAAAACTATTTACAACCTATTTGAGACTTCATATAACAACTAATGAACACTGTTAACAACTCCATAAACTATTGCCGCACCCATATAAACCAAACTATTTTAGGAGCAACCATTGTTTTCAGTGATATAAGCCCTTTTATCACATGGCTCTGCTTCAGTCTACTTGCAGTAGGCGTACATGGGCAGTGTTCAAAACTATGATGCGCAAGAAGCTTAATCATAAATATCAGTGTATAGTTGTTCATATTTCAGTGTGCATATTTTCACATATGTATGTCTGTTGAGTTTAACATAACTAAAAGCATGACATATTGCTAGTGTGACTTCTCGTATTACACATGGAAGCTGTATTGCTAGTGTTTGTTTACATGGGTTGACTTCGGGTGCAGTAGGGTGTGTTTGGATGTGCAATGAAAAGTAGTGACTGGATGTGTGTTTGTGTGTGCGTATCTATGATAGCACAGTGAGTGTAACAGTTCCTTTGGTCCTTTTCAGGATGCCTACAGCCTCTTCATGGGTAACACCCTCCAGAGTCTGCCCGTTCACAGCTATAATCTGGTCCCCTCGCTTCAGGCGCCCGTCCTCTGCTGCTGCCCCCTACACACACACACACACACACACACACACACACACACACAGGATTTCTGTCAATGCACGATAACATATGAGACACATAAGGCCCCTGGAAGATGTGTTCTCTCAAACACAGAAAAATGAGCTATTTAGGTCATAAATGCTTCCAGTATGCCTCGAAGGTAAAACTGAGCAACTCACTCACCTTTCCGAAGACCGTTTTCACATAGATGGGCAGGTCGCCGTGCGGGCTGCCATACCCTCCAACTATACTGAAACCCAGTCCATCTGGTCCTCTGTCAAGGGTGATGGTCTTATACTGAGGCGGGCTGGTGGAGGAGACAGACAGACTGACATTAGGTGGGTGACATTGATGTTATGAACACGGCTAGATATTCTGTTGGTGTGTTAACCAGTGCATACCCTATATCATCTTGGAAGATGCAGCTGGGTGTGAGACCTCCAGCTGCCTGCTCCTGAGAGGGACCAGTCACAGTGGTGTCACCGCCCGCTACTACCTATAGGTGCGCCCATGAAAATGACACACACACACACATACAATGATACGGTAAATGTTATGTTGAAGACTTGATTTGCTGTCAAGATAAATCAGATTGCTTTTCAAAGGTTGGTAGCGTTGCACGTGATCTGCCCTTAGATAGATTAATTGTACCATTGTTCTGGAGGAGGAAGACTAGTTTTACTGTATTTCAAAGTCTAGTGCTGGTAGCCTTCAACTGTTCTTTTCAGGTGAAAACTGTGTGCACAGATAACATAAAAGATAGCCTACTGATAAAGAAAGATAGCCGTAATTGTGTTTATCTGAGTGTGTGTGTGTGTGTGTGTGTGTGTGTGTGTGTGTGTGTGTGTGTGTGTTACCTGCAGCTCTATACTCCCAGTGGCGTTCTTGAGGAGAGTGACGGCTTGTGTGTGGCTCATGCCTTCGGCAGGGGACCCACAGATGCTGACGATCCGATCCCCGATCTGGAATCAGAGTGCAGTAAAATGTAAATGGTTACATACATGATAAAACTACTTGGCACAATCTGTGGTGAAGCTGCCTTTTAACGTTGACCAGGGATCATCTTAGCCATTAATGGTGAAAGTGCAAAAATGGCTCAATGCCTGGGATACTTTGCCCAGCTCCACTTAGCTACATGTTTGTAATACATAAGTCTTTGGGTTGGAAATAATAGAAACAGCTATAAACATAGTAAAACTCATTAATTATGTTCTCTCTACTACTTCCTTTGTACAGTGCTGGTATTATTTTGTAAGGAAATGAAAAGGAAGAGTTTTAGAAGTGCTTTTCTTTGCCTGAAATGTCGCCGCCATAGCACACCCACATTTTACAATCTGCAATTGCAATGTTGCTCCACCACAAAGAGGAAAAGTTTGGAGAATCCTGCAGTAAAACATTACCGGGGTCTTCTACAACAGTTACCACTTGTGTCTTCATTTGCTATATTATACAAAATACAAACACAACCAAGTCATTTCATTATGTTAGGTTCTCATCTCTCATCCTGGCTGAAAAGATAAAGCAGCATGAATATACTGTTCAAGATTCCCCTAATCTCTTCAATGGGCCCTTCTGTTCTGTAGGGTTAATGTTGTGCAGGAGTGGGAGATTTATTGTCCATGTTGGCAATGGCTATTGTCCTCCTCCAGTCTCTCTCACACACAGCTACAATTGGCAGCTTGTCTATAGTTTTACTGGGGGCTGGAGGTCACTGCTAAAGACTGTAGGCTCTTGACCTATGTGGGATTTGAGATTTGCGTAATGAGTGGGAATGAGATGGGTTGTAAATAATTGTGACTCACATTAAATCCCCCTCAAGTATTATTTGCGTGCAAATATTTCGTTTTCCATTCTGTTGGAAGCAAGGTTATGGAGGGGGGAAATGACTTTAATTTAAAATTGCGAAGCCCTACCTTGAGCTTCTGGGTCTGGGCAGCCACACCAGTGGGATTCATCATGGCGATAAAGATGGGCACGTCACCCAGAGGGCTGCCCACTCCACCTGCTATACTGATGCCCAGAGAGTCAGTGGGGCCTTTACTAAACTCCACCGTTCTGATGTCCTGCTGCTCTAGGGCTGTGGGAACGCAAACATACCAAGAAGGTTAGGACATATTGTTCCACGTTTCAACAGTCTGAACGCGTGCTCTCCCCCCGGGCATGGATAACTCAACATGAATTAATATAAATGAAGATAATGTTGGTGATACTTACATTCCTGACTCCTGCTTTGTGTGTCAAGGTCACCATGAAGGTTTCCGGATTCTGAGCGTGAGTGAGGGGCCACCTTAGCACTGCCTGTTTCACTCATCTGAAACAGTCATTCAATACCGATAGTCAATCATTTTCTTTTCTTTGTTTTCAAGGATCGGATAAAAGGAAATTAATACATTTAGCTTAGAGTGATGGGGTGAGAAATGAGACACAATGGTTGGTTACCTGACTACTCTGAGACAGTCTTCTTTCAGAGTGGAAGGGTCCAGCTTTAAACCTCCCAACTTCCATCATTATAGGCCCCAGGCAACACTAAGATACAACATTATAAACAATGTTTCAAAAGTTTTAAAAGACTACTCTACAGCACAGAAAACAATACTTAAAAAAACATTATTCATTTATTTCACTGTATTTTCTTCATTGCTCTGGAGCCTGCAGAATCTATTTTGCTGTTTGCTATTTGTTTGGCAGTCAAATATAGTTGGTAAACATAGACAGCTTTGAATTAGGCTACAAGACACAAAGTGCACACAGATATTTTAAAACAATCAAGCACCTCTCAAACCGTCTGCAACCAGTACTAAAATACAACAGTGCACCACACATGCACCGACACTGATTTACGATAAGAAATGAGAAAGATGAACTTTATTGATCCTGAAGGGAAATGGGGACATTCCAGCAGCAGAATAGGATATAGATGAAATACAATGAATACAGGGGAGCGGACAAAATAACAAACAAACATCACACAAAAAAGGGCTTTAACTTTGAAGTAACTAAATCGCAATTACAAAGTCAGCAACACATGTGAGTCTTATTAAGTTGAATGCCAATTAGCGATATGTGTCAGCTCTAAAGGAGGTCTGACAATCACTTTTATATGTGAACTTTCAAAGCAATATGAAAGCAAAAACAGCTCCAAAGAGGCCAAATAGTCTGTGCCTAAATTGCAGGCACATCAGTACAAAAACTGTAAAACTATTTAATGTGGGAGGGGAACAGTCTCATTTCCACATATGCCAAACCCTCAGTTAAAGCTCACTGACAGAGATAAAAGGACACTGAACAGGACAGCTGCTAAACACCACGGCCTCAAAAAGTACAGCAGAATTGACTCAACACCACTGTGACACAGTCTCAACAAAAACAGCATGTTGTCAGTTTCACAAAGCTGCCATTTATGAAACCTCATGTATCCAAGGATTCATAACCTGATGTAAGGAGCACAACCTGGACCCCTAAGCAATGGAATAAGTAGTACATAAAGTCTGATGAATCATCTTTCACCCTTTTTCCTACATCTGTACAAGTTAAAATCTGGAGCCATTTCATGGGAGTCTCATGATTGCTCTGCAAAATCATATAACAACCAAGGAAAATGAGGCCACTCTACAGGACCAAGTGCACTCCATGGCGCAAGTACCATTCCCTCATGATGTTCCTATATTGCAAGATGATAATGCCCCCCCCACAATCACCAGATAAACAAATAAACATCACTGAACCTTTCACCGAGGGCAATGGAGAGCGAGATTTCTACTTCCTTCGTTCCTCAAAAAACTGGAGACTTTCCTTCTTAAAGAACATCCAACGTCCCATGACACACAGAGCAGGACTTGTGTGACAGATTTCAAAGATGATTGTAGCTGTTCTGAAGCTCTTCCTAATATTCATACATTATTAGGTGTCCGTTATTTTATCCACCCCCTGTAGCACATATTGAAGATTAAAGACAGTGTGTTCATCATGCTAATACAGAGCTCCTATTGGCTAGAAAAAAATCTCACCATGTTGATTATTGACAGATTTACGGGTTAACAGATGCTTACAGATTTACAGTCTACAGTATGTGGAAAATTGCACCGTTGGCTATCCGCATTATCAGATTTACTGCTATTCACTAAAAATGCTTCAGTCAGATGGGAAGTATGGTAGACGTACCTTGAGTAGTGCGGCCACAGCCTCCTGAGTGGCCGACCTGACGTCCTCACCGTTCACTGAGAGGATCTGGTCTCCCTGCATCAGTCTGCCGTCAGTGTCCACCACACCTCCCTTCACTATGTCGGACACAAACACCCCTGTGTCATTCCTGGTAGGGAAGATGTAAGATGGGAAGATGACAGATATATCAGAAGGGATGACATTAAATCATAGGGCTGTCAAAGAATAAGGAGGTATGAATTTTAGAAAGAGTATGTTTACTGGATGAGTGTGTCTCATGCAGGCAAGGTAGTTGCCTTTGACCGCTCTCAAACTCAAAGTTTTGGAGGTGAGATTGATGGGTTCATTATTATGATATTACAAAAACCTTCTGTTGAGTTATTCAACTGTACTCTTGGAAATCCAGGATTTTGCAATATGAATGCCTTAAAAAAGATTAGGGCGAAATTGCTTTTTGCCACTAGACCCCAGTGAGCCACACTATGCAGGGAAGAGGAGAAATCTTTCACCACCACCAGATAAGTATGTGTTGTACAGTTCTACAGAATTAAAAAAAACAACAACAACTAACATTTGTGTTCTCAATCAATTAATCCATGGACAAATTTTTTGAATACCCTTGCCGGGTGCAATTATAATCATGAAAATATACTGGGCCCAAGTGTGAGCTCTACTTTCTTTCTACTTACAGCTGGTAAGATGTAATACTTGAATGTGAAGACTACAGTTACTCCATTACCTGAGTTTTCCATCTTGTGTCCTGCACGTGCTTACTGTTAACATTTTGAAGTTTGGCACAAAACATGTTAGTAAAATATATAAGCTATAGTATTATATAAATTCATGAAAAATCTGTGCTTGTTCTGAGCACAGACCTTTGGGAATACAACATATTGCTATAAGACCTATGGTAGGACCTTTTCCAACTGTACATCACTACTGTGGACTCTGCATTTCTGAGGTGCCAATCTCCATGTGGATTAAGACTAACATGAGTTGGAGCTGTGATTAGGCAACCTGATATGACTCGATCCCCAGCGCCAGAGATACTTGGCTGTCACAACTCCTCACCACTAACTGCTAGCTTGTGCTTTCCATTTTAGCCAAGGGTTTAGGTTTTCTGTTAGGTTGTGTCTTTCCATCCTAGAGTGTTTTCGGGTTTTTTTTCCGCTTGTGTAGCAGACCGCTGTGATTTACTGTGACAGAGACGAAGGTGAAGAGCTGGGTTGAAAGTTAATCTACCTATTGCTGGCCAAAGTGAACCCCTTCAACCCCAAATCGGGCCTAGCGGTCCTGCAGAATAGAAACAGTTGTAGTCCTGGAGGCTAGTGCAAATGCTGCTGGTCCGTGGTAGTTTTCTGACACGGATATTTCCAGTCAGCATTGGCACAAGAGCAAACACAGACACACCGATATGGAAATACGCTCCAAGATGGGAACAAATACCCAGACATCACAGAAAGACACACACACGCACACACACACTGCATAACCCCTTCCTGAGCGTTATTCTAGAGGTCAGATCACTCACCACGCTCCACATACACCTGAGTGACAGCACCAGGCTCACAGCAGTAGGACAAACACAGACTGGGAAAACACATACAGGGAAGTACATCCTGACTGCAAATGGTTTTGTATGCATTTGGGTGGTGGATTCTGCAAGCCCTACGTGGTTGCTAAAGCACTGGTATATGCATGTAGGTAGTATTTGTTTGTTGGTGGGACTGTGCAACTCAATTTCTCTAAACCCTTACAGTTCTACATGAAGGGGTTTATTGGGTTAGGGTTTAGCACTGTGCACTGAGCACTGTTTACCTATGTTCCCGTGATCTGCAGTAAAAAAAAGGAACACACAGACATTATATACAATCTTTAAATAATAATTGTACTGGACTTCCATGTGCAGCAAAAGACACAAACTAATGTGATAACACTTATTATGACCCAAACAAGCAACTGTATACTAGCTTTACTTTGTTGAAAGAGAATACCACTTGACAAGTAAGTAAGTGTGGCCTGGCTTTTTGTATTGACTCCATACTAACTATTGTGTATGTTCATTTCCTATGTAGGATGTGAGTCAGATGTATGTATGGTGATTATTCCAGAAACAAGAAACACATGAGTGCATACTCTGCAGTAAGCTCTAGGAGTTATGGTAGACCTTTCTCACCTTCTCCCTACAATGCTGAGGCCCAGACCCAGGCCGGGCTTCTTATGGAGCTCCACAGTGAAGGTGTCCCACAGGTCTTCTTCCTTGTACTGGGCCTCGTCCCTGTAGACGGACAGCCGGACCCTCTGAGGGGTCTGGCGCAGCACATTGATGGCCTCATCATGACTGGCTGCACGCAGATCAATACCATTCACCTGTGAAAGAGAGAGCGTGACGTAATTCTATTGAGCTAATCAAGATAGAGATGGAGAAATATATTGAGAAGAAGAAGTCAATTTTCTTTGGGTTTGGCAAACAATGCAAGCTAGCTGGTGCTGACAGCGGTTACGAGATTTGTCTACTGTTGCAACACCATTGGCACTGCAGTTACCCATCACCGAGCATGAAGCAGCCTGTGGACAAGGGGTGCCTGATGTGGTGACTTGGTATCTGAAGATGCGGTCACTCCATCCTGTTTTGTATCAAACTATATACTTTACTAACTATGCAGTTATATTTGTCCTTTGGAAACCAAACTATCGAGATGTCTATATATAGAAGTTTAAAAGGAGACTCACAGGGCGATGACTTAGACTTAGAATAGACTAAGCAAAGGGAAGTAGCCTTCCCACAAAAGTCTGAGAAGCTCTACTCATCAGCATGAGCTTGAGAATTGTTGTCCTGCTTTGGTCCACATTAAAGGAGGGAAATACCCCATTATCTTTACCCATGGACACGCAATGGCTTTTTTCCCATAGCGGAGCGAATGGCCTATTAATGGCATTGGTTCTGCTGCAGACATAGAATGAGTAAACGCTCTTTTACTTTTCCTCTCTGACCTTTCCACCGCTGACCGCAACAGCTTGGCTCAGGGCCAAAAGTTAATAGTAAAGGGCAATTAAGTCATAAGGGTGTGTGTGTGTGTGTGTGTGGGCGTGCGTGGCTGTGAACTCGGGCCCAT
>CABFOQ010053424.1:38410-65580 GCA_900660455.1 Gephyroberyx darwinii
TGTCTACACAACTCCTATTAGTGGTTTTCTCTGGCTTTTTAGCTGGCTTGGGTGGCAACATCACCAGCAGATTGGGTTACACACAGGCATGGGAAGTTGAGAACTCCAGGAGCACACAAGACAACTTGTAGGAGCAAATATAAAGCTGTTGGAAACAATTCAGGACCTCCATGCAGGGTAAAGACCCAATTATACAAGGGGAAAAAGCATAATATTTCTGCATGACTGGAGTCTGGATATTTCACTGCGTATATCTTTAGATGGTTAGGAAAATACCAAAAAGATTAATAGGGTCAGCAAACCCTTCCCTGTAAAGCCAGTGAAGAGTTTTTGAGTTATTATAAAAATAAGACTTGAGTTAGGGCCTTAATAATATACTGTACCAGATTACATTTTTGTTTTATGCTCATGTATGCTCAATATGAGTATAGCTATAAAAAATAGCGGTGTTGTGTGCAAGTTATTGTTAGTTTGATTGCTTCCTATTCAGTCGGCACTTTAACTCATAGTGTGTTTGTGTGTGTGAGAGTGTGAAATAATGCACATGTACCTCAGTGTAAGGCTCCACTGTGTCTCCCTCATGCTCTCTCACTGGTCCCACAGCCATCTGGTTCAGTGCCTCTGTGTTCCTGTTCCAAGGAGTCATAACTCACGTAAACCATTGCTCCACTGCCTCATCATGACACCTCAGCTCCATGTGTGTGTGTGTGTGTGTGTGTGTGTGTGTGTGTGTCTGGGGGAGAGAGGGAGGTCGTAACTCACAGGAAACACTGTCCTGATCTATTTCAGGGTGTGAGTAGTAAGTAAGTAGAGGGTTAAGTAGTGTTATCCTAACAAAGATGGTTTAGAGATGGGTCGAGGCCTCATAGTTCAAACATGACTCTGTGTTGATATGTCAGAGGGTGAGGTGTGGTGGTGGGGAATCACTGTTTTCAGTCAGACGACCCCTTTGTTGAGAGTTTTCTTATTGGCAAATAATTTATATAAAGTTGGAAGGGGACTTAATAAATCACTGGAGTGAATGTAGTAGTTTAGTGATTTTAAAGCTAATGAATACCTTCCTATGTTGACATGTGCAAGGAGACAGAGGCTTTTCGTCTGTACTGGAAATTATTAGCTTCAAGCGCATCTTCCTTTTGAAACACAATACCTCCCTCCACTGGACATTGTGCAACATTACAATAGTTGAACTTTCCTTCCGTAGGTCAGTTTTCATTTCAAGCACTCACAAATTTAAGTATTTATGACAATGAAAGTCAATTGTGACGTTTTGTGCGCAGAAGCCATTAGCCATTAGCGAGTATTTTCTATACCTGACAAAGATGATTTTGACATTGGATGGGGAGCTCTTGATGATGGAGGATGCGTTCTGGTGACTGTGGCCATAGAGGATCTGCCCATTAATCTGACAGCAGACAAAAATAGCATTATTGCTCAACTGGACACAGTTCATCACTAAGTGTAAACATCTCCATGTGTTACAAAAAGCAAACCTGAGAAAACTTTGATCTAATATGATCAAATGTTTGATTATATTGCATTAAGTAAGCAAAGGAACATTTATTCATCCAATTCATCCAGCAGCGTTATGTCTATGAGAATATCATGCTAACTTTGCTGACAACACCCATTTGAATTCAGAAGTGCACAATAAACAGCTTACCTCCAGCAGTTCGTCCCCGACGACCATACGTCCATCCCTACCGGCTGCCCCGTTGGGGTCTATTCCCACCACGAACACACTCATGCGAGAGCGGTCTCTGTTCCCCGCCAGACTGAGGCCCAGCCCTGTCTTGCCCTTCTCCAGTTCAATCATGTGAAGAACCCCTGGGAGGCTGCCATAGCGCTGGACTATCTTCTCTGGAAGAGGTAGTTGAAATAATGGCAGGCAGATGATGTATCAGTAGACTGACAGTAATAGTGAATTGTGCCAGGCTTGTCTCGAGCCTGGGTTTCCATTTCATCTCAATTCATGTCATGTTCCATTGAGTACTGAAAATAGGGTGGGTAGCCGGATTTGGTAAGATTATGCAAAGGCATGAAAAGTAAATTGTAAGAGAAGAAAGTTTGAAATGTCAGACTGCTGAGCCTGTATTCTCAAACATTTTGTTCTCTTTCTTCCCCTTGCTCTCACTATCTACCTCTGTTGTCTCCACCTCTTCGTTATCCATCCCCTTCTCTCCCCATCCCATTCCCTGCCACTCCCCACTTCTCTCTCTCGCTCCCTCCATCTCTTCTCTCCATCTCTCTTGTCTCTGGTGTGCTAGATGACCAGTGTTCGGAGCAATGGGCTCCTGTTGTTCTGGGCTCCATGCCACTGTCGAACTATCAGTCCTCTACTAATCTCCACAACTCACTTCCCCAGGCCCAACCTCATCAATCTTATCCCCGCAGGACAGACACACACCCCGCACACACATATACACACACACACACAAATTCGCCACAGTCCCAGGTGTTTGGAGGCTGGGAGTCTATCCTTTTTTCTGGTTGCCTAAGCTGAGGGGCATTGAGTTTGACTCATTCTCCTTGAAGCAATAAGTTCAGCCTACAGTTCACACTACAGCGTCTGCATGATGCTAAAAGCTTCATAGGGACATGGAGTCCTTCAGGTTTTGATGAGGTGCAACTACCTTGAGCACGTCAGTGTATCAAAGCACTTTTATTGCAAACTGTAGAAGGACTTGTGGGAGTTTTTCCTTGTCTTCAAAGCGAGCCTTAGGCTGGTGGTGCCAGCCGGGTTAGGCTACCATAGGCAGATTATGAAGCTTGCTATATCCTCCTCTCCCCTCTGTCCTTTCTGTCCTCTTCTGTTACTCTGTTTTTATATGCTTTTTATCTGATCATATACTGTAAACATCTTATTTCTCATAATTGATTGTCATGAATCTGATTGCCTATCAGCCTGACCTAGTTAGGTCTGTAAAGTCCTTTGAGGCTTGTTAGTGATAAAGGGCTATATAAATAAACTTGACTTATGTGTAAGAAAGTCAAACATGTGATGTGGAGGACCTCTAGTGGCAGTTAGTGAGTAATGCATGCTGAAGCAAGAGAAAAAAATAGTGTATGTCTCTATTGATTCCAATCACTTGAACCTTCCTGGACTGTGTACTGTCAACATTGAAACCAAGTGTATCTAGGCATCATCTGCTACTGTGTACTCACACCTTCACTAAACCAGGTCACATGGAAGGAAGCGAATTGGCATGCAACACATCCCAATTAATCATTTGCCTCTCTTATGGCCTTTTAAATTCAGATGGCATCAAATAACTGCATCGAGATGGCCTGAAAAAGCAGTTCATTAGGCGAGAGAACGTAATCAGAACCAACTACAGGATGCTCATGTTCAGCTTTTTCTTCATATGTTCTTAACTGGTAACTCGAGAAGGTAAATTACTGCAAAGAACAGACATGACCATCGGGCTTAGCTAAAGGTACAGGAAGTGGGATGACAGGTTACTAATAAACTAGCTACTTGTGAGTCTACGTGACCTTTCTTAAGCCCTGGTTCGCTTTTAATTGGGCAGTGTGAAACTAACAAACCAAATACAAAACCGCAGTAAACCTTTCCCGCTATGGTTTGGACAAAAGATAAACTGTTATTGTACCCTTAGAGATTCAGAATTTGAACTCACTCCAGTTGTATCCAAACTCATCCTCCTCCTCCTCCTCCTCCTCCTCCTCCTCAATGTCAGCAGGTCTGTCTGGGATCTCTGTCAAGGTGTCTGTATCTGTCTCTCCCACATGGGGCACCACAGGCAGTAGAGTGAGTAGAAGGCTGGTGGGGGACGCCTTCCCTGCTTCCCGCTTCGCTGGCTGTTACGTCACGGATGGAGCCGGGAAATTGTTTATTAGTGAAAGGCAAAGAATAGAGAACAGTTTTGTCTTTGGATGGAAGTTTGATTCAAGTTGTTGGAAGATAGGCTCATACGGATAGGCAGGCACTTGAGAGCTGTTTATGTAATCAATATAAGCAACGTGATCTGTTTACACTAACAGCTTGACCAATTTTGTCAGAATGTTAGTTGTAGGTTGTAAAATTATCAACAGTTATGTAATGTATAGTGGGGTCCAAAAGTCTGAGTCCACTACAAAGAACTCTTTTGTTTCATCATTTATCAAAAACTCATATATTTATTGTCAAGATTACACAATTTCAACAATAATTGAATTCATAATTTTAATTTAAACTTAAAAGTTAAAAAGTCAATAACTATTAATTTAGTTAATATCTGGTATTAGTTGTAGGAGCAAACATTTGAATGAAATATAAGGTGACGATTTGAGAAAACCTTATCAAATGGTGTGGAACAAGATTCAGATATATTTGAGTTTCATACAAGCATTTCTCAAAGACCTACAAATATTGATTTGTATCAGTTCTGAATAATGTATTCTTGAATACACCAACTGAAGTATCAACTGAGTAAAAATGAGATAAATGATGAAAACAAACAGTTCTTGGTTGTGGACTATCAAGTGGACTGGCAGTGGACTTCGAAGCTGAATGAACCTAAAGTCAATCCAACTATTTAAGGTACAGTTTTAAAAAGTATTCCTTACTTACAGTGAAAATTATGTTTCCAGAGTCTGAAAAATTGGTTTTTCAAATCAAATATTTGCCCATAAGGCATTCATATGGACACTTACCTTAAAACTAAGAGCAACTTAATCAAAAGTGTGCTTTTGATTACCTTTATTATCTTTGCGGTCTCATGTCAGAAAAGCATTTTGACTCAAAGCCAAGAATCAAAAGTTTGCTTTCACTGAATTGAGTATTGATTCTCATATACTTTGAGGCAAGTGACAAAAAAAAAGTTGAAAGGAAAAAAGGAATTCAGACAGAGGGAAGAGAGGTTGTTAGGGGAGTGTGTATGCATGTACGGCATGATAGAGGATATTCGATATATGAACTATATCATAACATATCTCACAACGTATCTGTACAAGCATACACTGAAACAGGAAGTGGAAAGCATGACAACACAGAGACCCACAAACCTTAAACGGAGTAGGAGTGAAAGGGTTAGTTGGGGAGAGGCGGAGGAAAAGTCTACTGTGACTGTCACCCTCCTACAGAGAAGAGACAAATGGCAACAGCTTCATAAGACAACACATTTATGACAGTGACTTTGAATCTATTTACACCACTCAAACATATGGCAGTGTTGCAAAGGCTGTGATGCTTCTGACAACATGGCTCGTTTTATGGTGAAAAGTCTGAGTGAAGTTAACTACTACTACTACTACTACTACTACTACTACTACTACTACTAAAAATGTGCATTTGAATTAGTGAATTTGATTTGAAATATACTTGTATCTCAAAACGGAATGGTTGCTGTCATGGTGAGCAGCACCTTCCAAAACTTGAGTTTGAGAGTACACCAAATACACGGCACTGAGAAATGCTGTCAATAGAGGGTCACTTGAAATACCAACCTTATCCTTATTTTCCCTTGTTAAAGCTGCAGCTCTCTCCTCATTCGAGTCTGTTGTCGATGACTGTTGTGTGAAAGAGAGACACAAAGGTAAATCACTCTAGTCTAGATCAAAAAATCACAAAAAATAATACATTTTTGTGTCACATGTCTGGAGAGCAAATTCATGATTATTTCCATGTAAATGGACAATGAATGATACTGTATCATGTTGTAGCTCAAAGCAAAAACCAGTAATCGTACAAATATTAATTATAAGTTTAAACAAAGTTTCAAGTGGATTACTAAAATCAGTCCCATTCACTAAATGTCCTGAAATGACGTTCATTCATAATGTTAATTTGACTGTTGGAAGAAAAAGTAGCTTTTCTTATACAAAGCAAAACTTTGACTAGTTTTCTTCACAAGCAATGGTGGCTAACTCTAAGTTGGCAAGACTAGCCTATGGATTGCCCTTGGTCGGTCACACACAGTCATGCCCGCCAAACCTCTGATGTGTTGAGCAAGAAAGGCTGCCCAGCACCACCATTCAGTCCAAGCTTGACCACTGGTCCCCTATGAACAGGTTTAAAATGTTCTGCCAGAAACATTTGAATTGGCATTGTGAAAAAGATCTTTTAGTTTATAGTTTGTCCCATAATAGTATTTATTTAGACTGTTTTCTGTCTTATTGAGTTGTCTCTTTAAATTGGCAGAGAGAAAGCATGTCTCCCGGATAATTGGCAAAAATAGGCTTTCAAAGCTGGAGACAGGAGAAGAAAAACGGCAATTAAAAGCCTCCACTATGGATTATATGCTTTGCTTGGTACAGCAGAGGTATGCGGGCAAGCACAGAAGTAGCGATATCCTTAATGGCAACATATGCTAACACACCAGGAAAATAATATGCATTCAAAACAGGCATACACACACATGCACGCAAGCACAGACACGTACATACAAGCAGAAACAGGAAAAATACTATAAGCAGATATTTTTCATGCCTGGAGGCAGGGGCTTTCTAGTATTGTAGTATTTGAAACGCAATTTATATTACTTTGCTCTAATTGATGGCTAGCCTGACACTAAAATAATTGCCCTGCTGCAGTAACATACATATTAAAACACAATTATTTGACCCAGGTCTGCAAACAAATGTGCAGATTCTCTTTCATTCTCTTCTTCACTCACTTAGGGCAACTCATTGTTAACGCAATTGAAGTCAGAAGTCAAAGGAACACAGGTAAAAAGACACCCATACAGAGACACAGGCAGGAAGACACAGACATGGGGAAGCACTCTAACCTGAGGGAGGGCAGGTGTTAAGTAGCTTTGATTAGTGCAACGAAGGCTTGACCCAGGGTGGCTATTTAGCTGCAGAAAGGGCAGGGGCGGCTTCTAAAAGCAACACACAGGACGACAACAGCTTGACAACTTGAGGAATATTTATCATGATGGCTGAGCACTTCTGACAAAATTGAATCGGAGGCCATCTGGGGAAAAAGGGAGTCAATGGAGGACAGGAACACCTGGGGTTGTATTAAAATGAGCCACCATTAAAGCAAGCAGTTTCCTTGAAGAGAGACGTTTTCCCTAAACCAAAAAAAAAAAAGAAAAAAAATCAAAGAAGAGCTTCTCTCTCTGAAATAGTTAATAATGAAATATTTCAAAGTTTCCTCCAGGCTACCTTGAGATTATTCACTGCTTACAAGAGAAGGATTTGAAATTCTTAAAGGGAAACAGCATGGATGTGTTTGTGTTATTATACTCGCTAGGTGGCCTCCAGTGGCTGTATTTTAAGACATTGCTGCCCTGCCTGTAGCACTTAAAGGTATTATACAATGAAAATAATATTTCCCAGCCTATTCACTCTGTTGTTACAAATTCCAATTGAAAGTCGAGTGAGCAAAATGTGGACTATTCAATGTCAGTAAATTTAAAGCAAATTGAAAAGCTGTCTTCTGCCTCAAGGACAGTTTTTTTTGTACCTGCTCCTTTTCTGTGAGTGTATGTCATCTGTATCATATTTTGAAAAGCCCTCTAGCCACTGAGGTGTGAATGGTTCACTTATTTGCATCCCTATTGTTCAGTTGATGATGGGGATCTTTATAGGAGATGAGAAGGAGATGGCACTTTAATGATCTCCATGGGGAAACTGCATAATGTGTGTGTTGCATGTCAACACACCTTCTACTTGGGAGGTTTCTAAACCAGCTGCTGGTGCCAGAGACAAAATTGATTTTAACACTTGCTGATGATTTAGATCAAACACATTATTTTGGGTCATGTTATTGTCACCCTTAGATTACTCTACTACAGGAAATATAAAAGGATGCCTGGATATTACAATTAGTCTTCTGAACAATAGAAATGCATCTGTTTTTTCCCCAGGAAGGAATCTCCAATTCCAGTTTGCCTCTGTTTCCCTATATACACATAACACATGTGTATATGAAAGTCTGACAGAATTAGGACTCAACTAATATTGTGAGAGAAAGAAAGACACAGCAGGAGAGACAGTACCTGGGAAATACAACATTGAGATTGTGTGCGACAGATAACTGATGGAAATAGAGTAAGAGAGATGCAAAGAAAAAGGCAGATTACCTGACGTGTGAGATGTGGCATGCGTGTTAAAGCGGTGGTGTATTTCTCTACAACAGGCGTTGAGGCTGGATTATATATTGATTCAGGCTGAGAAAGCAGTGCATGGGAAGAAAGATGGAGGCTTGATGGAACTTATGTAATAACTGTGCATATTGAAAGAAAAATACAATACAAACTCAATGCAATAAAATGGCCATAATGCAGTAAAATTCTGGGCACATAACGCAATAACCTTTTGGTGGGTGTAACATTTATAATCTCATGTTATAATCCTCTGTGCCATAATCTAGGGTGAACATTCACACAGAAGCCAAATTCAGATCAGAAAGAATGATGCACTAGCCCACAAATAGCAACTATAGAGGACATCAGGCACATCATAAATCTACAGGACCATCAGACAGGCAGCACCATTCACTAGCCACCTAATCTAAATGCTACAGGGTTGAGTGTGTGAGTGCTGATATGTCACTGGGGTTATCAAGTGGTCTCCTCCCATCGCAGATGTTCCGTTGATCACCTCCAGAAGGCTCAACAGTGATTTTGGCGTCCCAGAACCCCAGTAATAAGTTATTACATTTTTAATGTTTTAATGTTTAAATTACATTAGAAAGGGAGATGCATTTGCATTTAGTGAATAGTGTAATAACTTCAATATGTAATGTGATAAAATACCAAAATCCTTAAAGGTATTTTAAGGATGCCATGTAAGAGGGAACATTTTTGATCACCCTTTCAGTTGATAGACAGTTACTTCTTAAACTATGATAGGAGCATTTTACACAATTTATATCAGCAAAGTTTGATGGTTTTTTACTTAGGCAGGTCAGCAAACAGACATAAAATAAAAATGTAATTAATAAAACTTTGGTGACTTTTATTGCAGTAGAATATTACTTTAACATTTTACTGCCAGGACTTATTTAACACCTTTTACACTCTTCTGTATTTTTGCCCATTTTAATGTATCAGTAGTGACCTGAAATATCTGTAATGTATCAGAATGTTATATATAGGTAATGATCAAAATTATTAACACATTTTTTAGCAACACTGATCAAAAGAGAACAAAAGAATAATTAAATTTAAGTTTCTTACATTCACTTTTCTTCTAGTTGTCAGCTCAGACATCTATTAACATGAACAAACAAAATCAAAGAATGTGCTTTCAAATCTAAGATGGGAAAAATCTAAAGTTAAAAGAAACAAAAATGGCTTTTTACATTCATGTCTATTTACATAGACAATGTAATCATGTTTGCAAAAAAAGTCCAAAAAGCTAGGTCATTCAGGTTTAGTTTGTCCAGTGGATGTCCTTGACTTTGTATCATCCAAATGTGTTCCTGAGGACAAAACAGGCTGTCTTTGTCTTGATCAAAAAGCGTTTTAATCTGTGTATTGGGACCACTAACACTCACAGCACCTTTTGTAAAGCTTCATCACACTAATACAACAGTTCTCCAATTCGACACTTTCAGCCTATGAATCACGGGTGTGTGTAGAAGATGTGGGGTGGACTGAAAAGGTGAAACACTATTAAAAGTGCCAAGCATAGACATGTCATTTGCAAGACAAAGCTCAGTCATCAATGAAAGCATGAAAGCGAGAATTGTACACCGTCATGTCCAGGGTTAGAGCTAATATCACAGGAAGTATTGGGAGTTTGCACCAGGACCAGGGTTAGAAGCATGCTGAGAAGCATGGTCCTCAGTAATATCTCTAAGGACTATTTTGACAGCTCCAAATTGCTTGACACTCTCTCTTGAATTGTGGATCTATGTGTGTGTGGATAGTTCTCTGAGACCCTGTTAATAGTGCCAAGCATAGACAAGGCTTAACTCAATAATCAATGAAAGCATCTTTGAAGGCAATATCTGGAGAAAGAAGAAACTTGAAGGATGTCCACTGGAGGGAATAAACATAGATATAAAAAGGACTATTTTGTTTCTTTGTGAGTTTTATTTTTAGGTTTGAAAGCACATCAACTGGAGGAAATACACATACATAGCCAAATAGTGTTTGTTTTAAAAAAAAAAAAAAATCAAATTCAACTTAATAATGTTGAACATTACCTGTATTTAACTTAATAACATATTTGATACTTTCTTCTTTACCCTAACAATCTGGTCATTATTGATATACTCTGTGTTTCTCTCAATGTTACTGTAAGTGTTGCAGTAGAAGCTAAATATGTTCTGTCAGTAAAAGGTCTGCAATGTTGTTGCAGTAAAGATTCTATAATATTTTATTGTAATAAAAGTCACCAAAGTTTGATTAAATTCTTCTGAGAAAGTTATGATTTTTGTTTTTCTGATATTTGTTGACCTGCCAAGTTGAAATACCATCAGTTATTCATCATCATTTAAATGGGTGTGCAGATGGTTTAAGATGTACAAGTTTGTTTGAATTATAAAGTGTTAAGTCCTCAGCAGCCCTATGAGAAGTCTCGGGCAACAGATCTGTAATTTCAATCATAACATTTCAACTGGTCACAATGTAGTCGGGAGTTATTCCTTTCATAGTTGCCTCAACTGAGTATTAAGCGATCAGTCATCTTAAGGTGAATTCCTGCCCCTACTTATGTCAATGTTTGTTGGACTTCTTGGTTGTAATCCTTTGTTGAGGATGTAACTTTACCTTCTATTTTTCATTGTTATAGTTTCTTTTGCTGAGACTCTCACGGCTGGCAAGCATGTAACTTGCACTATAGTAGTTTCCACTTGTTTTATCACACTGTGTGCAGTCATTGCAATATGTGCAGTTATTACATTATGAGTTGCTACAAGGCTTAATCAGCTACCAGAATGTTGAGGAAAGCATGTGGGAATATTTCACACAAGACAATGCATGAAAAATGATTGACTATGAGAGTGCTGATACTTAGCCAAGCCATGGCGCCCCAGCAGGAAACTACTTAGTCATGCTTTGAAGCCTGAGGGCACTTTCAAACAACAAAAGATGCAACCAGTATGATGATTTTAAATGAGTGTCGAACTTAGACAGAGGTTAAAACTTGTTAATGTTTTCAATATGCCACACAGTTATTGTCATTCTTAAAAGGGATTCCAAAATGACTAAGGGGCATGCGCTAGACACAGTGAATTTATTTTAGGTGAAAGAAAACTGACCTAGGAGTGAGGAAATTTACTCTTACTACTTGGTGTTGGTCACCTCCAGATTATGAGGTAGTTACTACTAATTGATTTGGTTTGTCACCTTAATGCAGTCTTACCCTGGGCCTGTGGATAATACTCTGGACCAAGAAGGTGACAGGGTTGCCTGCCCTGCGTATAGCCTCCACTGCCTCCTCATGACTGGCATCTCTTAGGTCCACTCCATCCACCTAATAAAGGAATAACAGAGAAAATCCAGCCAAATGTTACAGGTTGCTTGAACCCTAAATCTCCAAGCGTTTAACTCTTGCCCTTTTTCTGCCTATGAACCATTTTGATATATGGAAGGAAGGCAGAGCCGATGCTGCCACAATAAAAAAAAAAATGTTTCATGTTCTACCAGTGGCAATAGGTCATCAAGCAGAAGATACTGTGTAATTACTGTTTGATAAAAAACCTATGATTATTTTACACACGGATAGACCAGCTATGTCATGCAGCCATAAGAACAAACTATTAAACACAGTGCTATATTGGAATTGTCTTATTCATGCTTGATCTGCACATTTCAATGGCTGATTGTATCTGTTAAAAAATTGCCATCGGAATCAGCCACAGAAAACCCAATCAGTATATCCCTAATTTTGCTTTTAAAGTTTGTTACTTGTTTAATTTTAAATGAGCCCTTAAACTCTTAAACTAAAAATGGGTTTTCTCAGAGGTTTCACCTCCAAGTCAAATCAGTAAGAGCTCAAAAACAATCTGTGGTTCCTTAGAACTCCCTCCAGGGCCCGTGACCTGAAATATTCCTTTACCTCTACGATCCTGTCTCCCGTCTTAAGGGTGCCGTTGCGTCCAGCTGGACTGTCCTCCAGGATGTGTTTGATAAAGATGCCCCTCATCACATCACCGTTGCTCAGCCGGCTGCCCATCCCTCGGCCCCCGACAATACTGATGCCCAGGGACTTGCCTGCTTCTCTAAAGAGCTCCACTCTGAGAAGGGTACCATTATTAACTTACTACATTTTACATTTTCCAGTTCAGAGCTGTGACTCCCTTACTAAGTTGATTCCATTTCATTGACAAAGGGAGATAGTAGTGTTGTGGAGGCGGGGGGGATGCTTGGCAGAAAATAAGATGCTGGATTTTATCTCTGAAATCTACTTTCTCCTAAGCTTCTTCGAGTCACAATGTTTCACACTTGTGGCCTACTTGTGTGCTTATGAGTTCTCCACAACAGATCTAAAAAAGGACTGGAATAAATAAAATTGTGGTACTTCTATAAAAAGCAATGAATTTTAAATTGTCATGGACATTTTGACAAAATCAGATTTTAAGGACAAACATCGATACTCCTGGAATTGTGTAAACGTATTTACTCACTTTCTAGGTTGGTTCCAGTTGCTATAAGAGGCGCTCTCCTCTCCCTCTCCATCTTCCCGCTCAGGCAGGTTGGGAATGTCTCTAAACAAAGGTTTAAAAAAAACAACACTTGTTAAACGAACTCATAAATTAAATTGTTTTAAGTTTGTCATTAAACCAAATGGGGTTTTTTTATGAAAAAGCTTACAAATGAAACGTATCCAAAGACTAGGGTGAAAAAACATACTTGCTGATATAAGACCTAAAAAATCATGACATTAGTTGAGGTCAGTTTTGTTTTTCTAACATCCTGACAATTAAGACGGTATTACTCAAGACTTCTACTACAAAACATGCTGTGACTACCTTGTTGTTAGTGTCACCCCATTTACAAATGGAGGTTACCATGGTAGTGTGTGGGACATACTTTGAGGCTGTGCCTGCAGCTGCTTCAGCGAAGACATCATCTTTAGCCTGCTGTAGGCTAGCCTTGTACTCCTCAAGATACTCTGCTGGGACATACGTAATGCTGATCACACGCACACACACACACGCACACACACACAAGCACACACATACATAAATGAGTTTTGAATCCTACTTGTCATCCTATTTGTCATCATCACTGCATTTTACCCCCATTTCTACAAAATTGTGATACAGGAGTTGGTTCACCTTGTGAACAGATATGCCAGTATTCATCATTACAATTACATGATCATTTACCAAAACATTAGCGCAGAAGACAGTGCATTCATATGCAACCAGATATGACAGCATCAAGCCCCCCCCCTTTTTTTTTTTAAACAAAGGAGCCCTTTTTATAGCTGCCTCATTTACATTCAGAAGCTCTCCTGTTTTTCTCCACCGATTCAATTTAACTGTGTGCACAATATTGCAGCAAGAATGAACTCAGTCTATTTCTCAAGCAAATGCTTTCTGCCTATCAACAGCCCAAGGTGAGATGCCAATGAATTATGTATAGGCCCTTGACGTCTGACTATTCAAAACAGATGTTTGCCTTGTTCATAAATGTCTGAGCAAATAAAGTTTTCTGCCACCAAAGTGTGATGAATATTTTCTTCTAAAACATGTCATAAAAATTTGAAGGGCATTATTTTGTGAATTATTGTCATGTGAATTATTAATTCATAAATAGTTTACCAATACAAAATTAAGAAATGAACCAAAAGCTAGTCGACAAAATCTGACATCCACTTGGTAGGCCTATTTGCAAGCAATTCATAATCTAGTCAAGCTTAAACAGATGGGTTGATTTGGTTTTTGAACATGATGGCATGCAGACACAGAAGGAAATGAATCCCAGTCACGTGATGAAATTGACGAATCAATTCATTTAAGCTAAAATACCAATGATTAATATAAAGGGTTTGAGAAAACATGAGTTAGTGAGTTGTTAGTGGGATAGGTACAAAAAAAGAACATTTAAATTCAATCAGGCAATTCAATCAGAAATGAAAGGGAAAAGATGGGCAGCAAGTAAAGTAAGAGACTGTAGTAAGTGAGTGATGCAATCAGCCGAGATTTATCCAGATAGTATTTGTAACTTGTGTTTAAGTGTGTAGCAATACCATTTCAAGTTTCAAGTGTATCACAGCATTTGAATGTTAATTTCTAAATAAACCTGCATAAAATTATGTTCATACAACATCTTTATTGGCTGGATTCCAATGTGTTTATGATTTCTTCAGTCATCAGTTGCCAATGTGATCAACAATAAACAATCTATTCATGTTAAAATTGAATTTCTACTTTTTCTGGATAAACCCCTTTTTAACAGACTGCAAAAAAGCCTGGCTGCAGACGGAGGAAATGAAAGGTAGGAAACCAAGATGGCCGCTTTTTGCTAGCACACCACCAGCGTGGAAGTTAGCCATACTCACACATAAAAGGGGCACAGATCGTCCTCAGGTGCACAAGCAGATCTAGAATGTGAAGAGTTGGGCTTTTATGCACCGAAGCTGCCAAGTTTAGCACAGCAAGCAGTGCTTGTAAAATACATTAAATTTTGCCTTTGAGGTAATTTCCCTCAAGGCCTCAATGGTGGGAGGAATGGTAGCTTCTTCAAAGTGATTTATTCTAAATGACTATTGCTGAAATAATTCAGTGCAACCAAAGGATATAATTTGTTTGTATTTCTTTCAGAATGAATGGATAACTCCTTTTGCTCTTCCTTACATAATTGATTAGGGTTTACGAAAGATTGTATGACTTTGAGGTGAAGTTGCAACTCAAACAGTTTCCTGTACATCATCCAGTTTATAGAGAGAGGATGGGGGAGATAATTATGAGTTCACGTGCATATAAAAGTATAAGACCAATATTAAATGATGCATTAACATGTATTGTTTGTAAGCCTTGTAGATTAGCAACCTCAGTTCAAATGAGGTTGGTGGACTGGACCTTTTGTAAGATCGATTTCGCAACAAATATGACAAAAAGTGGACAACTCTACTAGTTTCTTAGTATAGTAATGCTACAGAAGTACAACATATCACCCCATCATTCATTTTCCATTCTATATACATATATGTTGCTAAGCCCTTTATACAAAAAACTCTGACAATAAACAAGCCAATGATGTTGGTCTCTCACCCTAGATCTGGTCCGATGAGAGAGTTCCTTCGCAACATGGCACGGGCCTGGGCATTGGACAGGTTGGCAGTGGGTTCCCCATTGATGGCCAAGATGAGGTCCCCCACTCCTAGACGTCCGTCACGGCTAATGGACCCACCATGGATTATGCTGCGGATCAGCATTCCCAAACCATCTTTCATGGCACTCACAGTCATCCCTTTGAGGTAGATCACAAGGAATTGTAGCCCATTATCCTCAAATGTTGAGCATGATAATATCTGTATTTTTGATTTTGATTTACTTAAATTTGGTAAAAGGGTTTAGTGGAGATGAAAATAGATAACAATATTGTGGCATCCCGGTGGCTTAGTTGGCTAAGGCGGATGCCATGTACCCCCAATGTCCTGGGTTCGAATCTGGCCTAGGACCTTTGTCACATGTCACCACCCCCCATATTTCAGAACCGATATTACGTGGATACTACAATCAGCCAGTAAGTAGGGACCTTTGAAGGGCACTAAGAAGCCAAGCTGAGATAATTTCAGAAAGGCACTGAAGATTTGAAATGACACCTTTGTATTTCCTGTCCCAGGAGCAGCCCCCTAGGCAGGTTTTGAAATGCAAAAACCCCTCTAGGTTGTACAGCATTGGAATGACCCTTTTAGACTGGAAAATACCCAAGATCTTTTCAATAATTCTTTTTATCAAATTTGGCATTCAGAAAACAAGATACAAAGTAAAAGCCAAAACTGCCTTTCAGTCCCACAACCCCATTTACACTTCTGTGAAGGATGCAGAGAAATTGAATAAGAGAATAACTAAAAGAATGTGAACAAACCGAGACTGGAGTTGCCCTTTACAACGGTGATGGTCCTTTCAAAATTGCTCCCTGAGGTCTCTACTTCCTTGTCACCATCTTCTGCTGATTCTTTTACACCACTCTCTCCATCCTTGAGTATGATAATACAACACAGTTATTCATGAAAAGAAATTAGAAGATATTTAGGCCACATTCCAAACAATGCAAGGGTCTCTAGAGGCGGGTTATGTGCAGAGGTTTGGCTGGGGCAAGGAATTTAAAACAAATAAGCATAGTATTTTATTTATCTAATGTTTGAAGTCTCATGTCTGACTGCAGAGAGTTTAGATGTTACTTGGGAGAATTTATAAAAGTAAATTTTAAAAGAAGATCAAAGATGAATATTTTGTAGTTTTTATAATGCACCTTGAAAATATCTGTGAAGTTGAATGCATACCAATTAATACTCAGCCACCAAGGAAACTGAATACTTATTATTCAACTTAGTTTTCCCAGACTTTTGAACTCATAAATGATTAAATGATAAATTACATTTTCACTCTCAATTTATAACCTTTAATTAGATGCAGGGTTTTACCTTTATCAATACCTTTATTTCCCCAATGTCTCCAAAGGAGCTGGTGGGCTCCATCTGAAAGTGGAGCGACTCCAGTTGTTCCTCCTGAACATTAGATTGGATCCCTATATCAGCAGATGAGCTGTATGCGTTTGAGCAATCCACTGGTTCCACTCGGGTTGAGTGCTGTGCTAGGTACTGATCAGAATTGCTTAGTATTGAGTTAATTGCTTGGACATGACCTCTTAAACTAGGAGGAGTGAAAGGGGCTGACTTCTCCGGAGAAAAGGGTTCAGTGTTGTCGGCAAAGCAGGGACGCTCGTCCAACAAGTCCAGGCGAGCTGTCAGCTAGGATAAAACAAACCACAGCAGCTGAATGAATGTTACACTCTGTTAGATCGACAATTGCCCAACTATGAGGATTTCATCTCGCTCAGTTGCCATTCTGCACTCCTTGTAAATGAGCCATAGAAAAGCCATCAGCAGCCAATGGAGAACAGCAGTAATTACTGATGATCTTGAGTGTGCAATGCACAAAATATAGCTTTATTATAGCAGCACTTTAACTCACTGGGTCCAGACTGGCCAGCAATCAATCTCGGCAAACACTTCCATTTGTGGTCCAGAATGTAAGTATGAAACTATGAAGTTAAAAAGTATAAGTAATATGCAAAGGGACCTAACGCACAATGCTGAGGGTCTGCAACAAGCAGAGCTGAGAAGCAGAGTAATGCAATAAATGGGCCGTTACATTCTAATAGGGTAGTGCAATATATTTGGGGTGCGCTGGGCTTTGACGTCTACAGGTAGGAGAGCTGCCTAATATGTACACTCAGCTATTCATAGATAGGAATGGTCGGGTTTGACAAGGACCTGTTTAAGGTTGTACAAAATAGGAAAGACATTCACAGGCAACATCGAAACATGAACTGCAAAATACAGCATATACATAACATTAATTGCATATGAAATGTATAACCTATCATTAAACCAAAGTGGAGTGGTATGCAGAGACTATCAAGAGCAGAGGTAAAACAAATAGAGGGCACTTCCGCAAATATGTTAGAGAGCCTTTCCTCTCTAAAGGCCTCTTTTAAAAAACACATTTCTGTAATCGTAAAAACTGTTTTAAAATGTTACTATGAAACTCTAGACATACCCAAATGAGGCCCCTGAAGCCATCTGTTTTTAACTGAAAATGAAATGAATCTATTGCAGAACAAGAAATGACATTATTTAGAGTTTACCACCAATATTCTGTCCATTAGATTATTCAGTCTGTTAGATTATATAAGGGCACCCACTCTCACAGTATAGAAATAAAACTACAATGCCTAAAAATAATTTACCTTATTCCTATGATCTTGGACAGTACAATTAATGCATGTGCACATGAACCACTCTCTTCCAAAACTAGAAAGCCAAGTAGCCAAGGCTCTAATCTGTCATGTAATCATGAGGAAAAAAGCTGCCACTGCTCCACTGCCAATGACTGAAATTTTTTAACACAGTGAGCTTTATTTCATTGTACTATAAGCAGGTATGAACCAGAGGGAAAAGTGTCCATATTCCTCAAAATTCTCCCTGGGTACTGTCACCATGTCTACAAAGTTGGTCCACCATTTACTGTCTTTGGAGCAGATTCATTGACAAAAGTCTTGGCCCTCTCTGTACAGCTTTGGGAGAGACTTGTTAATGTTCAAAAATAAAGGCTGAGCTGTCTGACGTCACACAGATATGTGCATTCTGTTTTGTGGATTTCCCCTTTAAGAGGAAATCATTCAGTATTCCACATAAGCTGCCATAAAATGCCCATGTTTATGACCTGGCCTGGATTTCTTCCTCTAGGCTACTCCCATGAATTATAAAACTTTCCCTTTAGGGTGGCCCTTTTATTTTAAAAAATATCAGGCGTGACCTTTAGGCAAAACTAAAGTATGGAAATACCCTGGGGGAAACAGTTTGATTGCCCTTTGCCCTTCTTTGTTTATGCTTCTGATAATTCAACATCCTTTTGGGAAGCTGTGCTCACACCCAGAGCAAAAAGGGCAGGTATCAGCTACACCCTTCATATAACAACAAAGTCAATAATGTTGTTAATGCCTCAAAACAGCATTCTCTGTGACATTTTGGCCCTCTACAGCAAGTAAGCAAATAATAATGATTACATGCCAGACATTTCATTGTGAGAAGTAGCTGTTGTTGTAACATTTAATTAAATTATCGAATTATTACCAGCTGTGCTTTTGGTTTCAATTGTGCATATATTTGCCAACTGCAGTATATAAAATGGTTGCCTACCTTAGGAGTGGATGAGTGCAGGTAATCCAAGTCTGTACTACAGGTGCTACCATGAAGAGCGATCATGGATGCCTGGAAGGTGTCGTCCTCTAACCCAGAGAAGCTATGCTGTAACACCTTGTCATCTGACAGGTCTGCTTCGTTGGTGTCAATCTGTGATAAGGGATGTAAGTATCACCAACTGGAATACAAAACTGTCCCTTAGTATTGAGCATTGCTGTGCATTATCCAATCACGGATAGCTGTAGGATATTATACTATGCTATTACACTAATGTCACTAATGCTGAATTTAGGTCAAGAGAGGACTGGTCGAGCAAAGAAACCAGACTCAATTTGTTGCCTATGGGCAACTGAGAACGACTTACTATCTGCAATCCAGCGCTAGAAACGTTGAATGGTAGTCAACTTTCATCAGAGTTGGGAGAGATGGAAGCTCAGACCATTTAGAAGTTATTACTTTACGTTGACAATGGCATAGGCACAGCAAATCAGGAAATCCAGCACTTTTAACAGAATTTCACCTGAAATACTAGTAGTAAAAAATGCATTAGTTTACAATGCAATTAAATTAAGTACATTTTTCAGATTTCTTTCATACACACTAGTTGCTACATGGAGATGTCTCCTTAAGTGCATTTGCAATGCTCAGTTTTATGCAAAGGGAACAATGGTGGTCTATTCTCTCTTTGTGTAAATTCAGTGTAAATGTCCCTGACACTGAATTTTCACTAAGAATAGATTGGGCAAAGAAAGACTATTTTCAATTCACTGCCTAATGGAAGGAGGTAGAGTGGTGGAGAGTGTCAAGGATGGGGAAAACAACTTGCTGTCATATGCAATCCTCTGCTGGAGCTTTTGGAGAAATCATCAGAAAAGAATAAACTATGATGATGGTGTGGGCACAACCACTCAGGAAATTGATGGCTTTTGACATAATTTCCTTAACTACAAAAGTACTTGCTAATAGTAAAAATGAATTGATAAATGACATCTATTTTTTAACTGTTCATAAATGCCAGCTGTTACATGGAAATATCTCATCTTCATTTGAAATGCCCCCTTGCCAGGCAAAGAAAAGTGACCAGTCCTCTGTTGATGAAAATCAGGCATAAGGAAATGATTGACATTGTTTTCTGAATTTGTTTTAGTATGTTCTGATACCCAGATTGATTTGTCTGTTTTCCCAAAGGCTAACTAACCAATGCAGGCTCTGCTCGGTAAAGGATGCCTTCAGTCAGTCCCTCCTCCTTTCTCTTTTCAACCAACATATGGATGAAGACAAGTGAATGGATGGCTGCTGATGAAGGAATTTCCTGCTCATCATATGGGTGTGGAGAGAGGGAATATCCACATATTCCCTAGGAAAGTGGAGAAATTCTTTCAGTGCCTCCATGTAGGAGTTCACATCATTTTTACTTGATTTTATTAGTATTTTTAGTGGACTAAATCAAGCTAAGATTTGTAAATGGGGAACAGGGAGATTATATAGTTTAATTCAGCTATACTGAATAGTATAGTGTTGAATAATGAGTTTGGTGCATCAGGTTTCAAGCGAAGAAACTATCTTGAAAATTCTGTTTTAAATTAATTTTAAACAGAAAAGCTCTTGCACATTTTCACATGTATGCCCAAGGAGCTTTTAATATTGATTTTGTCTAGCATGCAGCCCAGAAAGAGAAAGGGAGAGCAAGAGGGGGTATTGGAGGATTACACTGGTCAGACTCAATTTTGAGAGGGAATACAACACAATACCCCTCAGAAGCACATTCTATATCCTGCAGGAGAGTTGGATAACTCCATAGAGGCTTCCTACAACTCTGTAATCCACCTAACCTTGGCAGCCCAGAGGTCTCACAGCGTAATCCAATGGCAGTTCCAATACAAGAGAAATGCAGCTCTAAAGGTGAAATAATTCAAGCATTTTTGCAGAGAGAAATATCCCACACAAAGACTACAGATGCCTGGAGCAATGAACATGCTGTTCGGACAGACCCGATATTTTGACAGGTCAATATTTAAATGTGCAAGTCTGTACTCTTCATAAATTTAATAATGGAACAATATCAAACAAAGGGCACAGAGTATTTTAGGCTGTTATCCTCTTTCTAAAGAACTGTGAGTGGAATGTTAAACCATGCAGCCTGACTCCACTGTCTTTCCTGCATGAAAAATTCAAGCCCTGTAAGTTGAACCCTCATGATTGGATACTAGGTTGTATGGTGTAATGACAGACCCAACACACACACCCTCAGATATACACAGTGATGAATCCACCATATGCAGAACAAATTACACAACGCAATGCACAATACTTTTTTGCTCAGTAAGCACACTAGAAATTAAGCCATTACTGTACCACCCCCCAGTCTCATCCACCCATCCATCCACACACATACAGTCTCAAGCAGACAGACAAGCAAAGCACACAAGCAAAGCAAAATAATAATAATAATAATAATAATAATAATAATAATAATAATAATAATAGGTGCTTACAGGCAGCGGTTTGGCCACTCCTATTTGGACCTTGCCAAACTTGGCCCCCTTAAGAGCCTGGACGGCATCCTCCAGGCTGGCGTTCTCCAGGTTAGTGGTGTTGACGAACATGAGACGGTCTCCTGGCAGCAGCCTCCCGTCCTGCTCTGCCACACCGTTTGGAACCAGAGAGCGAATCACAATCACTGTTTTGGCAGGGTCCATCGGGTCCTGCAGAGGAGCCAGGTCGGTGACGTTAGTGCAGAGAACTGAGTAGGGATTAATGGGTAAACTGACACTGCTTTTAACTTAAGTGAAAGGGACAGAGGAGTTTATTTTACTTTGCTGTACATTGGAATGGTGTCTTTCTGGGTGCAATGTTTTTTGTCAAAAAAAGCTATTAGATGTGAATTGTTTGAAAAAAAAAAGTCACTCTAATACTGACATGAAATGATCATGTCCTTTCCAGCAGCCACTAGAAAACTTTAATCACAACAATCATGATACAAAACAATACAAAAGCATCTGCTAAAGTTGCTACACAAATAAATTTGTAAGCAAACAAATAAGTGCCTACCACCACTACAACAGTTGCACCTTTTCACGAAACCTACCATCATTTCTGCTCAGAATTCCCACCTGGTAGTCCAGAATGCTGAATCCCAATCCCCCTTCTCCCTTCTCCAGCTCGATGTTCTGGATTTCTGACTCCCACATAGCCAAAGGAGATCCTAGCACTTCCTCTGTCACATTATCCTGTGCCTCCGCTGCTGTTTTCACATGTGACTCTTCGGGAACCAGGAAACTGCCGAGGTCTATTTGTTTCTGAAGAGTGAAAGCCCCAAACCTCAGTGTTGCAGCATGCATACCTCGCTTTATTCCCAACCCATAGGCTGTTACCCTCTAGTTGCGTTTCATAACTTTCTGGCAGGAGATAAAAGGAAAATATCTTGGGATGCTAGGGCCTCGGTATGTTATCACAGATAAAGCTGAAGAGATGAAAACCCCATCCCCAGTGGGAAGCTTTTTTGAAGTCTTGTATCTCTAGCAAATGTTGTTGGCTACTGCTGTTGAGGTATTACTAGATGGATTGGTGATAATAAACTGTCAGCCTCCCCTGCTTATCACTAAGTCTTAATCCATCATGGTTGGCACTGTGGAAAGCCAATGGAGCAATTGACAGCCTGGGCTCAGCTAATAATGGTTGATGGACGATAAAGAGGAGGAGGACTTAAGAATATTTCTCTCCAATGATACTCACTGGCTGAGATGCAGGGGCGGGGAAACATTTTTCATGAAGCATTACTGCATGCCAAAGAGATGCAGGGAGTTTCCTACTGTACTTGTATGCACCATCTGCTGCAATGCTCTGTGAGCAATGCCATCCTTGGAATATGTATAGCCCTGCATCATAATTAGCCATAAGAAAGTGCTGATTCAAGCACTTTCTCTGGATTTTGACTTTGTTTCATACATATCAATACACAGTAATGCTCAGAGATGAGTTAGAAAAAGAAAGGATCTGAAATGTATCAGACTCAAAATTCAACTCTACAATCATTTTGCTATTGTCCATTAGTGTCAATGCAGTACCTCGACTTCAGGCTCTGTGGACAATGCCTCCGATTCCGGCTGGGCAGCATCCAGGTCAGTCTGCAGATGAGGGGCGGGCCTACAGCATACCATGTCCACACAGAGTGGAAGCTCCTTCAAGATGCTAACTACTTCCTTGTGGGACTCACCGATCAAGGATATGCCATTGACCTGAGAGGAGAGAAATGGTTACAGTTAGCTTCAATCACCAATGCAGGTATCGCTAAACAAAGCTTATAGTCCTGTCACATAAACAAATGGTATGGTATATATGCATGTCCAGTGTACTAAAATGAATTACTCTCGTCTGTTTTTGTCCAGTGAGCAAATTATTTTCTGAATGCATTTAAGAAATGAAACCTCTGTAAATAATAAATGAGGAACTAACTGAAATATCCAGGGTAATATTTTGTGTTTGTGTATTTCATGTTTGTCCCTTCTAAGTGACCTCTACCTCAAGCAGTTCGTCTCCACTGAAGAGCTTGCCACAGCGACCAACAGGTCCTTCAGGCAGGACGGAGCGGATGTAATGGTGGCCGCTATTGGCTTCCAGACTGATCCCCAGACCACTGTTCTCAGTAAACTTCTCCACCTGAGCCACCTGGCATGGGAGCAAGTGGCCACGATTCAGTTGGCATGTGAAAAGGTGAGGTAAGTTTTGTCTAATATTAGGTGTTATTATTTTAATGAGAAATGTGCTAACAATGTGCTAAATGTGCTCTAACAAGCCTTTCTTCTAATGGATGGAGTCTTTCTTACTTTTAAGATACCGGTTTTGTGTTGCCATTTCATCATAGTTGACAGGTTTACCATTTTGAAATCGTTGCCTGGCAACTAAGCTCTGGTAAGTGCAATTTACTGCATGAGAAAGAGGAGGTCATTTTGAAAAATAGACTTACTACAACTTCATTACTTGGACCCAGAATCTCCTGCCACTTCTTTGTAAGTTCTTGCTCTTCAAACCCTGTTAGTTTGATCCCTTGAAAAACACAATACACAGCATTCACTTAAAAGCACAAAACAACATGGACTGAATGCAAATATGTGATAAATGCTTCACAGCCCGCAATGCCACCTAACATCCTAACTATTGGGAAATTACTTGAGGAGTTGAGGAGGCAAGGCCAACATCAAAGAAGCTTTCATCTTCCTGTATTATGAATTAGAAAATGATTGTGCTGTCTGGGAAACTAAACAGAAGCACCCATCTCAGTGCTCCATATAATTCTCAGGGGCAGAGTGTGTTGCCAGTCAGTCTGATCCTGACAACAACAGCCCATATCTGTCAGATTCGTATCCAGTAACTGCTGGTGTGCTCAGTAAAGGATCCCAGTTTCCTACCATCCCTCTCCTCTGTTAGCTGATCCTTGGCTGGGCTGACATCAGATCCTTCACTCAGTGACTGGAGCTGCTTCTCATCTGTAGCAACTGTAAACACAGGATGAACAGTACGTCAGACAGAAGCATGCAGTGACAGAGAATGCACACTAAGAAATGCATGCACACACATACCCATACATTGTACACAAACCCATCCATCATAGCTACCAGCACATGCATGTAGACGTCTGTTTAACTCTGTTGCTTTCTGAATTGTGAGCACGCCTTGCCCAATGTCATTGCTACTCTGTGTAGCACTGGCATTATGTTTTCTATGCAGCACTGCATCATGTGTTGATTTATTTACTGCTGGCTCAATTACAGACTTCATATAGTTCAAGGTCTCAGCGACAGGGCGGAGGACTCTATCTATAGACATGTGGTTGTGATGAGGGGAGCTAAGTAGAAGGGAAGCAGTCTGAACCCATTCCCACCCATATCTGTCAGATTGAAGCTGTGATGCTATCTGTACTGAATTGATAGCATATAACTGAGTTCAGTGGCATCATAGTTTTGATGGCAATTTGGACACTATTTGCAAGCAGTACTGGATGTGGGTGGAGTTTGTTTGATATGTGACTGGAGAAAGTTCAGTTTCATAAGTTCAGAGTCATATTTATCTGCCTTCACTGCATCACTGAGGCTTGTTGTTTGAGCTATATTCACACATCAAATGATGCAATTTTTTACAGGATGATGAGTAGTAAGGAAAGTTGCCTCGATCCTCATTAAATTTCACCACCAATTTACATTCTCTGATTTAACCTGACTACCTTGAGCAGCCTCTTCGCTCTTCTTCCTCTCCAGCTCAAGTTCCCTCATGACGGTGGTAGTGGTGGGGATGGTGGTGTAGGGGGGCAGGACGCTGACACTGGGGGCGACAGCAGGGGGGATCTCCTCCGGCCGGAAGCCCCGCCGGACCAGCTTAAGGTGGACCGTCTGGCCCGTGTGTCGGAGGACCTCCACTGCCTGCTGATTGGTGTAGCCCTGGATGTTTATGCCGTCAACCTGCAGAGGGCGACCATCCATGTGCCGGTGGATTAAACGGGGGACAGAACAGATTGTGTAGACGTTTTGAGGGTGCTGAATTGACATCTACTCTCTTGGTTGACAGAGGTGAAATTGAAATTAGATTGATCTCAGTAATAATAAACACCGAGAAACACTAGCAGCCATACACAGGAAGAGAGTCCAGCTTGTGTGTATCCCCATCATTTTAGCAGTTCACTTAAGGAGTTGATTTCTCAAGATCATTCAGGACAGTTATAAGACATGTATGTTTGAAGAATTCAGACTAAATCAACAGTCCATTAAGTGTTTAAGTGTTTACGTACACTTAACACCATCCCAAAGCACATTAGCATTGAAAGTCTTGGAAGAACACAAACTCAGGCAAGCGCACATAAACACACACATACACACATATATACACACATATACATACAAGCACTACCCACGTAGATCAAATGAAGAGTTTGTAAAATGTTTAGAAAATACAGGGCAAGATTTACTCATGGTTCAAATGATACAAGACATTACACAGTGGAGTTACAGTTTAACTTTGTTGCTAATGTCAATCATTCTCAATACTCTTCAATCTCAGGAACAAGAGAATGGTAGTTGCACAGTTAATTCAATCTGCAGACCAAGAGCCAAAAACTCTCTCAGAAAGGATTACACAGAATTTTATAGTATTGAATACTCATGATTATGTTAAAACAAATATCTTCTAATACTACTATTGGTTAAAGGTTACGTGACCAACAAGTAATCCAATAATAATTGAGGTGCACACTTTAAGAAGAGGTCCTTCATTCCTAGAGACAGAAGACTATTATTCATTCAAAGCTAACTGGTCGATGTTATCTAGAAGATATGAGCACCTGCACACCCAGACTCACAGGCTGGAGGAATGTGCCCATAAAGAATATCTAAAGGAATGCACATTCCTGAACAAATCCTCTAATGATAGAACAAACACATAATAATGAATGGCATTCTGAAGTTAGACACTTACGGTTTCGAATGTATAGGTACACGGTCAAAGGTTACAGGACAATATGTGAACAAGAGGAACGTTGTTATCACTCTAACAGCTATTTGGCTATGTCTGGCATGTCTTAGGGCGCACTCACACTAGGCTATCTGTACCGTGCCCGGGCACGGTTGACGCCCAAAGCCCGGTTCGTTTGACTAGTGTGATCGCTCTGAACTGTGCCACTGTTCACTTAACCGTGCCCGGGCCCGCTTGAAGAGGTGTGCCCGGGCATGGTTCACTTGGATTCGGGCTAGTGTGATCGCTAATCGTGCCAGAGCACGGATCCCGAACATGTCAATGATGCGACTATCCCATAAAATCGATGATTTATTGATGAACGTGAATTGCAGTCAGGGGGTAAAGCAGCAAATTCCTCCGTCAACGTCAGCTGCCTCCGTAAAAATCTTCTTATACGTGCAGCACGTTTAACTGAAAATTGCTGCATTGCATAATCGATAAATCTATACGCATGTGAGAGGGCCGTGTGTCACTACACCCAAAGAGACTCCAAATAAGCCACAAAGTAAAATTATGAACTCCACTGTGCTGTGCAAAAGCGCTTTTCTTCAACACAAGAAGTTGCATCGTGATGACGTAAGTGTGCCCGGGCCCAGAACATTTAAGCGCAGTGTGAGTGCAGGCCAGCGGGGGAGTGGGGAGGGGGGGGGGCAATCGTGCTCCAGCACGGTTGAAGCCAACCGGGCCTAGTGTGAGTGCGCCCTTAAACCCGGTCGCTATCACCACTCTTGCAGGCCTTCTCCTTTTCCAAACCCTGGTGCATGTTGGTATGCAGCAGTCCTCACAGAAGCTGATGTAAGATGTCACAGCATCTGTGTAATCATCCAGCCTGTTGGAGGTAGTCCTGAAAACATCCCAGTCAGTACAGTCTAGGCAATCACGCA
>CABFOQ010053424.1:65600-80944 GCA_900660455.1 Gephyroberyx darwinii
GTTGACTGCATCGTCTACAGATCTGTTGGCTCTGTAGGCGAACTGCATCGGGTCCAGGAGGGGGTCTGTGATGGATTTGAGATGTGAAAGCACAAGGCGCTCAAAGGTCTTCATGACCACAGAGGTCAGGGTGATGGGTCTGTAGTCATTGAGGCCTGTGATCCCTGTGGCCTGTTTGTACTTGGTGATCTCCTGTAAGCCCTTCCAGACTGACGAGGAGTCGTTGGCAGAGAAGCGATTTTTCAGCTTCTCAGAGTACTGGCGTTTCGCCTCCTTTATCACCTTGCCCAAGGAGGACTTGTCCAGCTTAAACCAGTCCCTATCACCACTCTTGTAGGCCTTCTCCTTTTCCAAACGTAGCTGCTTGAGTCTAGCAGAGAACCAGGGTTTGTCGTTGTTATAACTCACCCTGGTGTGTGTTGGTATGCAGCAGTCCTCACAGAAGCTGATGTAAGATCTGATCTACAGCATCTGTGTAGTCATCCAGACTGTTGGAGGTAGTCCTGTAAACATCCCAGTCAGTACAGTCTAGGCAATCACGCAGCTCCTCCACAGCTTCACTGCTCCACTTCTTTGATCTCCTCACTACAGGTTTGGAGAGTTTGAGTCTCTACCTGTATGCAGGGATCAGATGGATCAGTGAGAGGTCAGACAGTGGACTGCGTGGTAGGCGCTGTTGACTGTAGCGTAACAGTGGTCCAAGGTGTACATTTGTTGAAATCACCCAGAGCGATGACCAATGAGTCCGGGTTCCCTCTCTCCACACCCAGTATTTGGTCGCACCTTGGCTTGCAGGGGTGGATAAACACCAACCAGAGTAAAGGATGTGAATTCCCGAGGGGAGTAGAACGGCTTGCAGGAAATGAATAAAGTTTCTAGATCCGGGGAACACGATTGAAGAGAGCTCCTTGTTGTGGTCCGCTCATAAGAGTTGGAAGCCGGGCAGCTGTAGGGCTGAGTCTGGCGTAGATCCGCACAACCAAGTCTTCGTGAAGCACAAGACCGAAGAGAGAGAAAAGTCTCCATTATTCCTTGCCATGAGAGACAGTTTGTCCATTTTGTTGCCCTGTGAACGGACATTGGAGAGGAATATCGCCAGTACACGTTAAGATCTAAACCTCTGCAATACTGGAACCTGGCTTTGACTGTGGAAACCTGAAAAGCAGAACTCTGAGTCTGGATGCATTCTCAGTAAGACCTTTGACCAAAACAAGACAATAACAAGCTACAGAAATAGAGAGGCAGAGAAAGAAAGAGAGAGAGAGAGAGAGAGAGAGAGAGAGAGAGAGAGAGAGGGAGAGGGAGAGGGAGAGAGAGAGATGATTATTACCTATTTCAGACACTGATTGTTCTTGTGGGATGTGTTGCCTTTCATTAGACCAGCAATAAACAGGGTTGTGGTTGGGATTTTTGATTTCCCTTTATGCATGAAAGCATGTAGCAAATGTGTGTGTATGTTACGAGTGGCAACACAGGTGCATGATGATTGCGGGTGGATGCATGTTCCCAAAAGAGTTTCCTATCAACTTATACAGTCAACCAGCTCTCTGCAGCTCTCCTACGGGTCATGCAGATGTGACTGACTGGGCGTGTATAGTAATAGTACTATCAAGGTGCTGCTCCACTGAACATCCCATCCCTGCTCAAACTAACTCCCTATCCCTCCACTCCTCTCCCTTTCATTGCCAAACACACACACACACACACACACACACACAGATGCACATACACAAGCACAGACACACAAAGAGGCTGATAGTTTACATAGCCTGGCTCTCCCTGGTTGGCTAGCAGGCAGTGTTTAATGAGCTGGAGGCCAGATGCCTTCCCTAGGCTGTGAGTGGTTAATTAATCAGACAGCTCTCCTGTCTCCAGCCTCCCTCCCTCTCTCTCTCTCTCTCTCTCTATCTCTATCTCTATCTATTTTCACCTTCTCTCTCTCCATCCCTCCATTGCTGCTGGTGTAAAACACAGCAGATTATATTACATGAAGATTATCCATCACTTATGGACATTATCCACAGTTTTGGACAAGGTTTTCTCATGCATACAATGCATTGCAGTTTCTTAATAGAGGTCTATATACAGATTTGTATAGCTTAGCCAGCTTTGTATATATGTATTGTTTAATTCAGAATCCTTGCAATTCCCTCGTAAATGATCCCCATGATGATACCAGATGCATCTCGCAACTGCATTCCAGCAGATTGGCGCAAGGGGGGCAATACTCTTACAAGATAAAAAATAAAAATGGTAATAACCATTCAGTCAAGTGCATTCCTCTTCAGTTATTCCTGTCCCACACAATAATAAACCACAAGGTGACATATTTGTTACTGATTAGCCCACAGGAGGACTGAGGGGGATGCCATGTTTACTGTTGCCTCATTTATATAGCTGTAAATTGAAGTCAGTGGTCAGTATAATATTTTACAAATGCAAACTAAAGTTGACGGACAAATCGTGTTCTTTGCTCTCTGAGGGTTTCGGATGGGTTGTGATATGTGATGGGTTCTTCCATGCCAGCTGATAATGGTCACAGAGGATGAGAACACAGTGTCAACATTGTGCCAGGCAGCGATAAAAAGGTGAGAGACAACAGTCCAAAAGCTAACATTGATGCTTCCAAATGGCTAGTGCTGGTGTGGTTCATATGCAGAGGCACATAGCACAAACACAGAGAGCGTGCTGAGAAAGCTAATAGACTTCTCTCAGCGATGGTAGCTGTGCAATAGGTTGGGTTTCTTTTTTTGGAATGGTTTTGGTTCATTAATCTCTGTGAGGGTAAAGTCAATGCTAGTGATCATTTAGGCCTTTCATTTCTGTAAAGGAAGTGGGAAAATTAGCCTCACTTCATAGTATTAGGAGCGCCTTTCCTCTTCATAATTGATAGATGACCACTCATGCCTTGTTGTTAGGAGTACTGTGATCCTGAAACATACAGCTCTCCTTGAGAAAGAAATACATCATGGAATGAAGTTGTAAATCACCAAATCACAGTCCCATGATTACATCACTCCTGTTTTCCAGCAACCCCACTCGTTCCATCAAACATAGAAGAGCCTTCAAAATCCTCCTCATCACCTACAAAGCACTTCATTGCACAGCATCATTGCACATCTCTGTAGTCTCAGGTCTGCTAAGGGCCAATCCAGAGCTTGGCTCAAAAAACTAGGGGGCTGCTGGGCCCTCAGGAGACAGGCCCAGCCTCTGGAATGGCCTCCCGAGGGGGCTCAGCCATGGCCCCGTTTTTAAACATTCCCTTAAGACTCATCTCTTTTAAGATTATGTACTTTTTTTCTTCGTTCTTCAATTGATGTAAAGTAGTGTTTTAAAAAGCACTAGGAGTAGTAGTCGTATAGTAGTAGTATGATGGACAACCTGGCAACCTGTCCAGGATGTTTTCCTGCTTTCCACCCAATGCATGCTGGGATAGGCTCCAGTCCCCCAGTGACCCTGAGGGGCCTGTCTCACAAAGCAAGATTAGTGTGTTAGTGCTCTGACTTTGGGCTTAACCCAGGCTTTTTGGTCTCACGAAGGTGGCTCACTTTATAGCTGGGTAAATCACCATGGTAATTGAGGCTGCATGGCTAACCTGCTCTGGACAGGTTATGTTCAGGATATCAGATCAAAACGGATAAAAGGCCCGCCTCCTCACCAATCAACTCTCTGGAAAAGTGGTATCATCACTCCTAGGATACTGTGCACTTTTTTTAACAAACTTTACTGCAAAAATTCCATTAACAAAACCAGATCTGAACAAAAACATTGCAATCAAATGAAAAAATGAGTCTAGAGAGGAATACTATTGAATTAACAGACAGTAAGAAGGGCTCTTCAAAGCACAATGGTGTTTAGAGACCAGCAGAACATTTATCTATTAAATTAGGATTTATTAGGATTTATTAAATTAGAGATATAATAAATGTTTGTACATTTCCAGGCGATTTCCCCACTCTGTCTATAAAAGAGGGCTTCTAGCTTACAATAGTTGGCTATAGTTATCAATAATTAATGAAATTTACTCATTTAAGTGCACTGAAATGTATTAGGATTCCCAAGAGTGATTAGTGCAATAGATTGTACTGCATCAATGAGAAATAATATACCCACTGGGTCTGACGGGCAGTGAGAAGCCTGTTTACTTAAACATTTACACTATCTCTAATTTTCCTCCAGCAATCCTCTCCAGCCTTGGCAGCAGAAACTGTGTTACTTTTCACCATCAGATTTTTATTGCTCATATTTATTCATTATAATAGTATCTTCTTCTTGAGAGAAAAAATTCTCCCGTCTTCTACAATCTACTTAACATGATGGAATCGACAGCAGCATGTTTCCATAACATCATTTTTCATAGTTTTTTGCTTTTATTGATTTATTGTTTTATTTTTTCTACCATTTTTATTCCTTATTTTTATGTTCTATAGATGTGCTTATACTATTTAATTTTCCCTGCTGAAACATTTTACTTTTGCTGCTGCAACAACCTAATTTCCCCATGGGGATCAATAAAATTTCATTTCATCTTAAATCCGCTGCTTTGGATCTGTCCATGTTGCATGTGAATGGATATTGGTTACAAACATCGCCCCTTTTATGTGAACACGCTCATAGACGAATTGGAAAATCATTGACGGAGTGAGTTGATAACCAGCTTTGTGAGACCAGTTATCCAGGATTGCCATCGTTTGGTTTTGTGAAGCCGGCTATCGCGAAGATACCCTGGCTATGTTGAACGTGACAGAATCACTACAACCCTTCACTGAGTTGGGATTATATGTAGACGTTTTGTTTCTGTTGACATGTTGATTATGTTGACCCTGTGTGTACAAGGGGAACGCTGCAAGTATTAACATGCAGAGCTTGCAGCCTGCTAATGGTCTCTTTCTGCTGACAAGCATAAGAAAAAAAATAAACGATTTCAAACACGTATTTTCCCCACAGGTGTAGACGGGTGAAGCCGAAGCCATAAGTGCATTTTCTGAGTTCAATGGTGTCAAAGCAAGCCTGCTTTGGTGCTGGGAAGAGGTGAAATCCCAGTACGTCCAGAAAGAGGTGTGGAGGGGAGAAGAGGTGAGTGAGCCTCTCCAGTCTACATTACCTCCCAACCCACTCCTGAGCAAACTGAGGGTCTGTCAGCCCACTGACGGCAATCAAGGGAGCCCCGCAAAGCTCTCAGCATGTTCCCTGGCTGTTCATTACCAGCACAGGGCACAGCGACTATAGTGAGATGCTGCCAAGCGGCACTGACATGCAACCTCAGGCTTACCTTCAGCTCGCATGGTGAAGGGGGAGTCTCTGGGTCGCTTGGCCGAGAACTGGCCCCCCAGGGACGTCATTAGGAAGCACAGGCTGAAGAAGCCAATCCCCGCCACAAAGATCCTGCAGCAGAGGGACAAAGACAGGGGGCAGTGAGGAGTTAGAGAGCAAGAGAAGGAAGGTAGGAAAGAAAGAAAGTAGAAGAGGGAAAATGATGAGACAGACGATGTGCTGTAGTTTTGAACAGATGCAAGTGAGTTCACTTCAAGTTAACTACTTTGAGATCAAATCCTGTTGGCTTTATAGAGCAAAAGCATATTCTGTATTTTTCGTCAGAAGGTTCATGTTGTACCCATCAAATCACAGAAATGCCTTGTGTACTCGTTGACTGTGCCATCTCAAATGAACCATTACATGAATGAGTTTTCTGCATTACATTGTGTTCAGTGAGCAAACATCCAAAATAATAGCAATAAATTTCAGACGAATGGTTTCATTTTTTGAGAGTTCAGTGAATGCAGAACAAACACTTCTTGAGTGCCATGTTTTTGAAACAAATGTTTTGGACTGATGAGCTTAAAACTGGCTCCCCTGCACGCTCCAAGTATCCCGCTGAGAAAAATGTTTATGCAAATGTAAACGAAACAATCCTCTTCTGGAGTGGAACGGCAGGACAGATTGCCATATTTCCACATTGCACGCCACAGCATAATCTATTGACTTCTTACACGGCAGAATACTGACAACATCTCCCTCTCTTCTGAGTCTGTAGTGGTACTAGTACTTCAAAAAGAAAGCCTGGCTTTTTCAGAGAAAGATGTATACATTAGAACAAGAGTTGAGAGCCTGAGGGCACTGACTAGGCACTGGCACTGGGTAATGGTGAAAGGCTAGGGTAGAGGGCTCACACAAGCATGTAGGTTATGCCAGACAACACACACACACACCAGAAAAGCAAGGATTTGGTAGAAGACTTTTCCTCCTCTCTCTCTCTCTCTTTCTCTCTCTCTCATATACAGGCACATGTGCATAAATCCACACACCCTGCCTCACATAACTCACACACAGAGATCTGTACCAACCAGTGATATGTGTGAGCATGTCAGTGACTCATGGGAATATAATATCAATCAGTAATGGCCCTGGAGCCCCGGCAAAGCTCAGCCACATGTACTGCCAAGGGAAGCTGCAAAACTTCAGGGAACTTGAAGCCTGACAGAATGGGTGGCTCACTCCTCATGGACATTATCAATAGCATGGCAGTTATTAATGTCTTGACGAGCATGAGTAGTCTAGCAGTCTACCTTGTAAACCTCGACTGTATAGCTGCTTGCCCAAACTCAGCATCTTGCAGCCCGACTGTCCTGGTAGGGGGATCCCTCTCTGAGTAGCCCCTCCCGAGGTTTCTTCCACTTTTTCCTAAAAGGTTTTTTTTGGGGAGTTTTTCCTTGTCCTCTGTGAGGGTCCGAGGTTGGGGGATGTCGTGTACTAACCATTTATTACACTATTTACACACTGGGCACTGTGAAGCCCTTTGAGACTGTAACGGTGATTAAGGGCTATACAAATAAAATGGGATTTGAGTTGACGTTTTCATGAGGGTATTGGCAGTGAAACTTCTAAATAATGGCAATGATCTGAACTTTTTGGCGCAGAAAACACTATTACACCTTTTCGTACTTTATGGTATCAGCATTTCCTGTAGGGACGTGTAGTATCCCTCTAAAACGTATTAGAGGATTACTATAGTTCTTTTTGGCAAATACTCGAAAACAAAACGTCAGATTCCCATTTGTGTGGAACTGGTCAAAATATGGGAACGTACGCAAGTTGACTAACGCTTAACACAATGTTGAATGCGACCAAAATGTCCACTTACCTGAATGGTTTGAAAGTCAGAAGACATCTCCTCACCATAGTGGAAAAGTCGGTGCTGGCTGCAGTCATTTTCCAGAGACAAAGAAAGCGCCTGGTCTCCCTAACATTGTGCACGGCGGTGTCAAAACCATAACTTTGAGTCAGGAGTCCTGAGAAATGACGCAAGGTGCGCTGAAAATGACAACTTCACGGCCCGACCGTCATCCCTGTTGCCTGTGTGTGTTTGTGTGTGTGCTGTGACCAACTTCAGCGGGAATCCTGCTGGTGCGTCCTGCAGCAACGCCGTCTGTCTTGACGAGCCCTCCTCCTGACCAGCAGAGTCGACTTGGAACAAAAAATGGGGTTCAAACATCTAGAAATATAGACGAGCACGACAACACAGGACCCGTTCAGTTGTGAGCGTCTGCTTGTGTAGGCAGGACTGACTGGATGGCGCAAAGACTTTCTGTTCTCATTACACGAGCGCTTCCAGTTTTTTGAGCTGTGGCCTGTTTAGTGATAGCGCCATCTAATGATTTATACTGCAAAACAAAAGTTAATCAAAGGCTATTCCCACGAGGACACAGACCGCAAAACTCTCCATTTTTACGAGCCATTTAATCTAATATTGAGTTTTAAAATCTTATTTTTCTGAAAACAAATGAAAAAATGTGCAAGGGCAGAAAGATCATTTTACTTGTTTCCAGTGCCCATCAGAAGTTTCTTCAGTCAAGTGACTTCTTTAGAGAAAAGATATTTTAGCACTCAGTTTTTTCCGTGAATGATTCATAACATGAACTCCTGAACTGACTGGGGCTGACTTTAGGGACGTCAGCCTAAATCTGCTTTAGCAAAGCATATCCTATTGACATAATCACCGGCAGAGGGGGGAAAAGTCGTTAAAGGCACATTTGGCACATTTTCAAATGGCAAAAGCATGTGTTGCAATTGTCCCCCTTGGTGTGTTGGAGCATGTTTCAGCACCGTGGATAGCACCGTGGGGAAAAGGGAGTGGACAGCAGCCCAACAGCGTCTCCCATCGGACTGAAAGCAGAATACACTGAGCGGGATGGACTGTCTCCAGAAGAAAGTTTTTACCCATATATGAGTAAATGCTGTAGCTTTTTTGGCTTTAGTCCCTTTCTCAGTCTCACTAATATTACTACTGCAGTGTCCATAGTACTGTGATGGATATGAGAAAGGGGCTTGTCGTTAACTGGCCGGTAATGTAATAACTTCTTATAAAATGCAAAAAAAATCTCAGAAAATGTCCATCTGAATGGGTCAAACGTGTAATAAAGCCTGCCAGTGTAATAAATTGCCAGGTAATGTAATAACATGTTCAGACTAATAGATAATGTAATCATTCTTTTTGGCAATAATCACAGGTTTGATTATGTTTGATTACATTTTGGACTTATTTAGAGGGACATTTTATTCCATTGTAGATCATTATTTACATTATCGGTTGTTACAGGGCTGAATCTCAAAAAACAGATAATAAAAACTGTCATGACCCTCTTGAATTTTGTTCCTGATTGTGTTTCAATTTTCTTTTGTCTCAGTTTTTTTCCATGAGTCTTAAAAAAGTTACATCAATGAAAAATGAAAAAGAGACGAAAAGAAATAACAATATGACTTCACTATCACTTATGTGCCATCTTAAGGGTAGTTGGGGAAGGAGAGAAGAAGACAAAGGAGAACCTTAAAGTGAAAGTGGTCTTTTTCCAAGTAGGCCACATCCACTGTAATCAGCATCTTCTGTTGCCGTGGCAACTGTTTTCATGCTGACCAAGTGGGCTCTTGGCTCTGCCTGTTGCCTCTAGCCTCTTAGCCTAGCCAGTGACATGACATGAGAATGACATTACGTCATATTGTGTGTGTGTGTGTGTGTGTGTGTGCGCGTGTGTGTGTGTGTGTACATGTGTGTGTGTGTGTGTGTCTACAATATAAACTGATTTCCAAAAATTCTCTCTTGCTATGAAAGCAATATCTGGCTGTGACTACAAAAATGAGGAGATTACTCTTAGAGATGAATGAGTAGTCATAGATACAGAGATCACTTTTCACACCCTTTGATGAAGAAAAGCAGAATCATGATGCCACCCTTACAGAGTTTACCCAAGGACACCACAACCAGTGCTCTCTCAAGATGTCTTTCGTACAAGCTCTCTTTTTTCATCTTCATTTCTTCCTCTTTCTCTTTTTCTATGATTCTCTCTTTTCTTGTTTTTTTTCTTGTGCTTCCCCTCTCTCTCTTTTGCTTAATTTTGTCCTCCCCTCTATATCCACTATACTCTCTCTCTCGCGCGCGCATTCTCTCTCTCCGCTGCAATTGGTGTGTTTCTCCCTGTTATTTGGTCTCATCTGCATTACTGAGAGTTCACAGAAGCAGAAACCCTTTGAGAAGGCCAAGGGACTCTTAAAGGTGATTACGTTACATCAAATCATGTATTTGTATTAGAAAAGATACCCCTGAGGAAATGGAGAATGAAATGAAAGGTTATGTTTGGTAAAATTGTATAGTTTCACCCTGGCCTTCAGTGCAAAATGGATCAAAATAAAAAAAATAAAAAATTGTAGCTGTGATCAGTGTAGAAATAAAACTTTGAGGTTGAGGTTGAGGCTCTTATATATAGTCTTTGGCCTCCATCCTGTGCTGTTGCTGCTGCTGTTTGTCTGCCGGGATCTGGAAGAAAATCAGAGATTGAAAATATCACCTTCAGATATTCAGTTCCATCAAAGGAGCAAGGCCTGTGAACAACCATAGTTAAATATTTAGAGAAACAAACTAAAAATCAATCTCAGCTAGATTTAGAGGAGCAGAGGTTCTCCTGAAGTGGTTTATTGCTCTGTACATTCAGACTGCAGTTTACCTTACAGCTTCCCTCCTTCTGTCTCTGCTGACCTTCACTTCAACCTGCTGAACAACAAACTGCTGAAGAATTTCTTAAAGGCAAACCATTTTCTAGTCTCCTTGTCTGGATTGAGCTGCACTCCTTAGTGATTGTATTCTTTTAAGCCAAATTACACACATACACACACTGACATTGTCTAAGTCAATTACAGGAGTGGCAGAAAACAGAGGCAAAGAATTGTGGAAATACAACAAAACAGCCTTTCATAAAGTTGCATATGATAAAAACAAGCCCCCGAGGAACAACGAGACAGCCAGAGCTCATTCAACAGCGTTGGGAAAAAACTCTGTGTGTGCATTTCAGGAATATTTCTACGTATCATGTCAGCACTAGACTTTCATACAGAATAACGATTTCTGCCAACACGCTCGAAGACACAGCACAGTCAAAAAGCAGGACTAAAACCTAAAAACTACAGTAGAAGTGAGAGTGTATGACATTGGTCTCTTCTGGTCATCCTCTCTGGTTGGATGGTAGAGGATCTGATGAGACCACTTGAGATTTGAGACAGATAGCACACCAGTAATCTTCTTGTTGCTTGGCTCAAAAGCCTAAGGAGCATTATTGAACTCCATACGCTCCATCATCCATATAGGCTAACGGATCGTTTACACTGTGATTAATACGGTCAAACGGGCAGAAATGCATACAGCAGCAGTCTGCTCTGTTTCAGTGTCGAGAGAGCTGATCCCAAACGCTCCAGCGGTTCAATCATAGTGAGTAATCTCTTATTAATTCAATCGCAAAGCTATATTCCACTGGATGCTTGCTGATTTAATTTCTGCCAGGGACGCTTAGTCCTGGGGGGGACAAGGTGGTCCAATTGCATTTCAAAAGTTATTACATTCAACAGGGATCATTAATCTGAACGGCTGAAATTATTACTAGACAATGAAAACATAAACTGAAAAGTCTGATCATGTCTGACTCTGTTGGCTACCTATATACATGTCCCTGCTCTGACTAAGGCTTTGAGCTGCCTCACTTTAGTAATTCAAAGTGTTTGAGTGAGGGAGACCAGCTTGTGCCACATCGCGTTATCTCATGTAATTAACCGCCTGTCCCACGCTGAGCTGCACTGATTTTTTTTTACTCCAAACATCTCCAAACATGGACACTTGAAAGAAGGGAAGATTTAATGTGAACTCTCTTTTTCCTTCTCTCTATCCTGCTAGTGCTTCACACTAGCCAGGTTCACGTGATCAAAACGTCCTGACAGAAGGGCTCTAGGCAGATATCTGACAGCTCAAAGATAAATCACCTGCTTTGTATTGCCATGGATGTCTATGACACCCATTAAGCGGCTGTGCATGTCATTGCAACTAAAAGAAAAGTGTAACTTACATTGTTCATACAATCCACAACAGATCTGGCAGATCGTGAGAATTGCTAAGGGGGGGAGTAGAGATTAAATCTTCTTTTTTGACATCCACTCAAACTTTGAACCTGGAGTATAGATGTCTCAAATACTAATTGACTGACAAATAGACATGCACATACACACTCACTCACACACACACACACACACACACACACACACACACACACACACACACACACACAATCTACCGAGAGAGCTAGCTCCCTCATATTTTATCAAGATATCACTTCTGGTGGGGCCTGGCCTCCTCTCTACTTTGCTGTAGCATCAGGTTGTACAGTGCATGGAAAAAACATCTCACTTCTAAATCCCTTATTCACCTACTGAGGAAAAAATAGGAGCCTTTCATTGGCCCTTGAGGAGCAGTGAAGACTTGTGTGTGACTTGAGTATTTCCTCCTCTAGCATCAGCAGCCCTTCTACCGCCTCCTGACAGGTGTGTGAGAAACAATGGCATCTGTCTGCAGTGCAGCACTGTTTGCAGGTTATTACTGTCCAAGGCAAAGAGGTAGGGGATGCGAGTAGCTGTTCCACTAGTTTGGATGGAAGGCTCGTCCTCAGGGCATACAGCGTCTTTATGCCCTGAAGTGTTAGGTGAGGGAGAAATCCCGGGGAAAAGCTTACCTACCTGCAGACAGGGATAGCTTGGACTCTTTCTTGTGTTCGCTTGCCATCGTTTAGCATTTGATCCCAAAAATGAGATGAGAAAATATTGTTCTGGCCAAAAAAGTAACAGTAATATTTACTCGTCATACTCCCTATTTACTCCTCGATAGACTTGAGGGTTAAATACCGTAGCAAGCACTGATTAAAATACAATTGAAAACACTGAGGAAGAGTAAAGTTTTTAAGACTACACCTGTATTTTTCCAACCTGCATCGATGCTGTGTTGCGTAATGTTGCAAAATACAAATCACATTCAGATCTTCTTTCCCATCAGTTCATAGGACACGGTTGTGACTTTTCTGCAGGCGAGCAGTCCTGCCACTCTTCTTCTTCTGTAATCAAATCCATTCTACTCCTGCTGTCTGTCTTTCACCTGAGAGGAACAGGCTGGATGGTAACCCCCCGCTGAGCACCGACAACAGTGAGCAGGACTTCACTGAACTCTGATGCGTATCTGAAAAATAGTCTTGTAATTTTTGGGGTTTGTGAGGCAAAGGATCTGTGTTTCACATGTTGGTGCATCCTCTCCTCTCTTCTCTGCTCAGTCCTCTGCTTTGTAGAACATGTTAACACTACAACACAACTACGGTCTTCCTCACTAATTTCAGCCCTATTTCATCTGGCCCTCATTTGCCCCCGGGAGGAGGAGTAACCTGTCAGTTCTGTGGTGTGATGGCAGGAAGGAAATAGGGCAATGCATGATTACCTTTTCACACTGGATGACAATGGCATTTGGAGATGTCAGTGTCTGGTAGTCTCACATTGAAGGATGCCTTTTACTGCTGTATTCTCTCCATTATCAAGCTGTTGGCAAAAGATTGCTTGCTTATTTTCTCAAGAATTAAGCGCCTGCTTCACTGCATTGACAGTAAAACTCTATCTGTTCCACAAGGCTGTAATCGAAGGCAAATACAATATGCTAGTTGCTCAAAAACTGCATACTGTAAGAGAAATGGGGGGAATTTTTCTGCAGTTATGAAACATAGCTTGTGCAATAATATATTGCAAAATCAACATATCCTAAGAGCAAGTATTACACTGTGTTTTTATTGGGTGGCAGATAAATCTTTTTAAGAATGACAACATGAAACAACATGATCTGCTGTCAACTAGAATTGGAGTGCCTCTTGAACGAAGGAACATGCCCGGGGTCGGAAATTGGCATACTTGTCTCTTATCTCAAATAAATTGAATTACAGAGTACATTTTGTTTATTTGGCATAACAACAGAATATTCTAGGGCAAGCTCTGACAGCTCAACTAATCGGTACAAAAAAGACTTTAATTGTCTGCTACCTGAATAAAAAGTCAGTACCCAGCAAAACTCCTTATTGAACACAATATTGAACAACTAAAGTCTAGGAAATGGAAAGGATTTTGTTGCATTGTTCAGCACAAAGCGGTCATTCATTCATTGTCTTTAACCGCTTATTTCTAGACAGGGTCACGGGGGGGCTGGAGCCTATCCCAGCATGCATTGAAAGAAGCCAAGGAATCTCCCTGTACAGACCACCAGTCTATCATAGGGCTAACACAGAGGCTGGATGCCAAAGCTCCAAAAATCACTCCTCCTTTCCTCCGTAACCTAGAAACGGATGTTAGTGCCACCATGTTGCTTGTTGTCCCAATAGTGGAGGAGACAAGAAGCCGCTCCTGAGGTCTCCTTGGGCGGAGGATCCACAAGTACATCCTACCCATTATTGACAGAACTTTTATGTCAGAAAATTCAGGATTCAAGCAGGATGGCAGGCAGATGGATGTCTACTACTGATGAAGTATTGATCATAGTAGCCCAAGCCCACAATATGCCTTATAGCCAATCAAAATGTTTTTGCACCCGAGAGCAAAATACAAATTGCACAACACTGGTGAAAGAGTATCCATTTTGCAATCTATCTTAGCTTAAATGACCTTTTCATTGACACAGGCATGAGCACTTACATGAGCAGTCACCCTCATGGAAAAATGTGATGGGCAATCCTGGTGCATGTGTGTACGTGTGAGTTAATCGTCTCCCATGAGGACATCATGAAAATCTTTTGAAACACAGCATGTCTCATTTAATGACTAACATGAGAAATGAAAGCAGTAAACAATACCAAGTTTGCCATGCCAGAAGGACTCTCACCCACCACAGTCTAAGAATGATGAAGAAAGTGATTCAAGCTTTTCCAGTAAGAGTCCAATTTTTATTATTTTTATTTTTGTGATTAGTAGTTACCTACCTACGTTGAATGCACTTTGTAAGACACAAACTAGTGGAAAGGTGGCTCTTGTAGTAAAGGAGGCATGAGGTCATGTGCTTGGCCTTGGGGTGATAATGTTTCTAGTCTTGATAGAGAGATAAACAAAACTGGTTACTGATGAACTATTGAAATATCTATTTTTTAGAAATTATTAACAATCACACATACAAGAAACAACAAAGTCTGTGTGGATTTTAGGGATACAACTACTCAACTGTGCTTACCCAGAATAAAATATGAGCTAAAATGGTGTATTTACTCAAATGAGAAGCAGAGTCAACCTGTAAAGAGAATCTGGATGAATTAGATTATGAGCATAAAAATAACATGCCTTAGAGCAGTGGTCCCCAAACTAAGGCCCGCGGGCCGGATACGGCCCGCCTCCACATTTGGCCCGGCCCCCTGAACAATACCAGAGACGCATTATGATTTTTTTTTCAGTCTGGCCACGCGAATCCTAGACTAGCCCCTGTCAAATAGAACGGAATAATGGCGAAAAGGTTAGGTAAGAGAAAAATTGATTCAGAATGCAGGGTATTTAACCTGCAGTGGTCAAACGATTATTTTTTTGTTCAATGCAAAGAAAAGGCTGTTTGTCTCATCTGTCAAGAGGCGGTGGCGGTATTCAAAGAATACAATCTGCGCCGACACTATGAATCCCGTCACAAAGACAAGTATGATAACTTGCAAGGCCAAATGCGAGCAGACAAACTCTCAAAACTAAAAAGTGGACTGTTAGCTCAGCAGAATACATTTGTACGCCAAGCTCAGCTGAACCAGTCATCCGTTCGGGCCAGCTTTCGGGTTGCTCAACTGATAGCAAGCAGCGGTAAACCTTTCACTGATGGAGAGTTTGTCAAGAAATGTTTGAATGCTGTCGCGGAAGAGGTGTGTCCCGAGAAGAAAGATGTCTTTAATGCCGTGAGTCTGTCGGCGAGTACAATCACCAGACGCATTGAAGAAATCGGGGGTAATGTATATGCCCAGCTGCAGCAGAAGACGAAAGAATTTGAC
>CABFOQ010053425.1:0-13358 GCA_900660455.1 Gephyroberyx darwinii
AGGCCACCCACATTTTCTTCTTCCTTCTACTGGAATGTGCATGGAATCAAGTCTCTTTCTCTCTTTCTATCTCTGCCACCCTTTCTCCTTGTCTTCTATAAAAAAGCACTGTGCCTCTACTACCTCAGAATCTCATCCATAATGCATTCAAGGCTGAGACGATTAGAGTGCCTCCACCAACACACACACACACACACTCATTGAAACACACACCCACATACACAAACCAACAAATCCTTGACAATAAGCAGAATCCTTTCCTGCAGTGCATCATTATGCTGACATTATGTCACACATACCAACAGCTTTCTTCATAAACAGAAGAAGAGATGCCCATCATAAGAATGCAAGGCACAGCATGCTTATAGGCCTAATGTTGATTTTTATATAATAGTACCTGCATGGTTTGTGTACGTTCATTAACCAGCAAGAGGGAATGCAACTACTGTTGGTGCATGTGTTGAAACCTTAACAAAGTGATTCAAGACCTAACCACAAAAGGATCAATGGTGGAAAAAATTACATAGATTAGCATATAAAAAGAGAAGAGAAGGGAAGAGGAGAAGAAAGAAGAGAAGAGAAGAAAGGAGATTGAAAAAATGGATGGAAAAAAGGAGATTAGAGAAAAGACAAAAACAGAGAACAGAACAAACTCAGGCAGAAGCATATTTCCTATACAACAGATTGGCTGGTCTCCAAAGCACAACAACAAAGGACAAAGACATCAAATGACAAACACATAAGAGAGGAAAGGGCAGATACATGTAGCTGGGAAGGGATGTCAAATAACAAAAACCCTCGGCACAGCATGTCAAAGAAGAAAATAGACAGAATATGCAGATAACCCCAATGCTCTCTATATATGTATATATATGCTCTGTATACATACACACACATGTACATATATATATACACACACAGGCTATGACCAAAATGATGACAAACCTAAAGATAGTGCCATTTACAAGAATTTCATTGGCACCAGCTGGGACATTGGGGGCAATGCCTCCAGACAACACAGATTAATACAGATGAACACATGCACACAAACTTAAATTTAGGAGGCTAACTCCAATTAACTCTGGTTAAATTTGTTCTGTCCTAATTAAATCTTGTTAACTTTGTGCTGCTGTCTGCACAATGGAACACAAACAAACACACACACACACACGCGCGCTGCGTGTTTTCATTCTGGAAAAAAAAAAAAATCATTCAATAGCGATAATGCAAGATTGACGTTTCCCAAAATAAAATCCCAATTACGGCGTCTAGGGAGTGACGGCCCTGAATCAATCTGGCATTTTCCCTCTGGCATATGTCAGCATACTTTTACATAATATTATTGATGGTCAATGTATGGATCTCTCTTACCTCAGCTGTCTACACAGTTCTCATTGTCCATCCAACTTTCTGTCTCACTGTCTGTCTCTGTCTGCATCAAGCACTCGGTGGCTTTCTTTGTCTGTATGTGTCTCACCCATTCCCATTCAACTTTTTGTTGATTTTTGCCTTTTTTAATTGATAGTTCACAGTGAAGAGAGACAGAAAAGATTGGGAGAGAGAGAGTGGGCAGTGCAACAAAGGTCCCAGGCTGGATTCAAACCCAGGATGCTGTGGCAACATGTTATGTGTCTTAGACATCTGAGCCCCCAGGATATCCCGGTCATTGTTTTAAAATGCAATGCAAGAATACTGCTCTATTTTTAATCATTCATTTATAACAAGCATTCTAAGATTGCATTTTTTCAATTAGCAGCATGTTGTCTGCACAAGATGCCGTGGGATTTCACTTTTTCTGCTTTAAAAAATGCTCTTGCAAAAAATGCAAAAAAATATGAAAGTAAAAACAAAAAGTAAAACATTCTAATTTTAAACAGTAACTATTAACAAATTACAAGAATTAAAAAACGTGTTGAGTTAGCACAAAAACAAAAGATGAATGAAAATGCGTAATGTATAAAGGTGCTTTTCCACCATCCTGGCAAAACAATAAACACCTCTCACTCTCGTTGTTTGTTTGTGCATGTGTGTGTACATGCACAAGTCCATTTCTTGTGTACAAGGAAAGCACCGGGCCAATGATAAATGCCACTGCAGCCTTAAATAGAATTAAAGTGAAGCCTCAATCGCATTAAGAACACAACGGGCCTGTTTCCAAAGCTTGGATTTAGCCAGACCTTCAACTGATTCACTTTCAATGGAGACTCTAAATGTTTTAGCATTCATTGATTGTAAGCTCTGTCGATGTCCTGATGTGTGCTCTCAGACAAGTGTATTTATTAGCTGCAAATGGATTCCACAGACTGCAAGTTTTACCCAAATTATCAAAGTTTCATTTTTGAACTTCAAAATCAAAATTGGGTCCCAACCACCAGCTTGAGGAACCATGAAACCATCACATATAGGTTTCCAATAAACTAGAAAATAATCAGAATCAGTGGCAAACAAAGGATTCCTACACATTTTTGCACTTTCTACGGGCACTTTATGTTATGTTTTATGTTCCCAGAGTTACTTTACTTAGGCTGGGTTAGTATTCATTCAGAGGAAACTAGACCTACCAGCAAGAAAGTTTTACATTAAACAGAAAAAAAAGAACACATATCTTCTAGACTTTTTGGACCTGTGTAGGAACCCTGTCAAATCCCACCCACATCCACCATTCTGTCAGACTCACAGGCATGAAGAGAGAAGTGTTTGCGGTCTACAGGGCCCGTGGTGACAGGGGCTGAAGAGATTGGAGGGGCGACACCGGGTCCCAGGGGCGCTACTACTGGAGGTACAGTGGAGGACTCCACAGCAGTAGAGCCAGAGGTATCTCCTCCCTCTCCTAACAGGTGCTGAATGGAGTGAAGCTGGAAACAGGGGTCTGAGAGCAGGACTGATGCAGCTCGGGATATCCTGAGAAGATTAAGGAGTAGGTGTGGGGAAGAGGGAGAAGAAGAGAAAGGACAAATTGTTAGATGCTGCATGCATGTCTTCTGAATCACATTCTGTGGACTTGCAATGTTCATGGCGTGAGGCGTACACAGCATTATAGCAACATTTCACTTTAGTGGAAATTTTCAGCACACTCATGCACGATGTCCATCAACAACCCCTAACAGCGGGAAAGTGACAAGATCCAAGAACATTGTCTGTGGAGAGGAGCAGTGACGAGCGGAGAATGGTGAGAGTAGAGTATATACAAGAGGGGATATGACTCAGAGTAGAGAGGGGAAAGTGATGTACTTTGTACATTTGTACTGTCGACCTTAACTAACCATTGGGTCCTAACGTGTGGTACCTGTTGGATCCCATTTGAATCATAATTGGTGAAGAATGAGTGGACCACAGAATAACAATGCTGCATGGCTGTGGGGCAGCATGCTGCAGCTGTTCTGAATTAGTAATGTTGTTTTGAAGCAAGACACACTGTTTCTACTTAATTTACACCATGGGAGGTGATTTCTGCTACAGCACACAGTTTCCTTTTGTGTAGTGGTTTCATGAGATTTAAGTTATGAGCTCTCCACATTAAGAAAAATGCAATTGTATGAAATCACTGAATTCCAATGAAGATAGAAATCAAATATATAAACAGACAGAAACTATTTCAGGGAATGCAAAGTGATGGTGTCATAGGCATTTTCCTTCATCATTCACTCAATATTATCACATGAGTAGTGATCACCATTAGCTTTGCCCTCCAGCAGGTAAGAGGACGAAAGCCATGTTGAATCCATTAAAGCTACCCTGCACATGCTGAGTAACCAGAATGTGCCTAACAAGTGGAGTGAAGAACAGCATGCTGTCCAGTGTGGCTTCGGACAAACGACTCCCTTCACTTTGAACCTTTACCACAGGCTGTTTCCTGGAACCGAACCAATCAATAAAGTGTTGGCTTTTTTAACACACTCCTCGTTTCAACATGCTCACTCTCACACAACCACACAGTTACACTTAGACTCACACCATGCAGATAACACACAGACTTGCTCTTTCTCACTGTCTTTCCCCATATCCTCTCTCTCTTCTTGTCACCCTTTCCCCCCCTTTCTCTCACTCTTTGTCTTTTCATTCTCCCGACCTCTGGATGAAACATGTGAAACCTATCATTCTCTCTCCCACCCTCTGCCACTCTACTTTTCACTCATCTCTTCCTCTCTGTCCCTTTTTGTATCCAATCCGCCCAGTGCTCAATCAGTCTTCTTGCTAATGAAACTCCCCACCTCGGCTCTCTCCTCTCGTCTCTGTTCTGCTCTCCCCTGCGGCGCCACTCAATCCAACCTCTACGCATCAATCTTTTATAGCAGGGCTTTCCACTTTTTTTTCTTTCTGAACGTCTCTATATCCCAAAAATCGCATTCTGTGATACTGTGCAGCTCGTAGGTTGTAGCTGAGGAAAAAAGGTATACTACAAATGCACACAAACACAGGCTGTTAGGCAAAATGCCTCTTTCCACCCACTATCCCCCTCAGCTTCAGCACAACATGACACAACATGAAAAATACACACACACACACGCACACACCAAAAAAACCTGTGACTAACAGAGATCCCTCAGTCATACTCACACTCACAGACATACAAGTTCTCACCCTCCCATTTGACACTATACACACGAGTTCAACTGTCTGCGAGTTATCAGACAGGAAGAACAAAATAAATATATCCATTTCACTTACTAATAATGTATATCCACACACATAATATTGACCCCTATAGTACACTATACACTACTATACACTGTACACTATAGTGTTGGGTGGGGTTAAATGCATGTATCTTACGTTCTCATTTCACTGATAGCAGCACAGTTTTATTGAGCTTACTTTCTATCTACCAATTTGTGATGTGAGTGTTGTAATTTACTTTTTTGGTGTACTCACTTTTTCTCAACCTGCCTCGTCTACTTCTAAATCAGTTAGTGATTTCCTGCATTTCCCAGAAGGACTTTCAATAACCCCCAAGAACGAGAGAGAACAGGTATGAAGTTGTTGCTTTCAATCAAAAGTGGGCGTATGGGCATATAAATATAGCTAGCTAGCCAACTAGTTTGTGAACAATGGGGTCTATGATCGCAGCTGCGCCCGTTACTCAAAATGCAACGTCTTGTGGCTGCATTGCATTCTGGTCCATTGAGGCTACTGTTGCTGGAGAAACTGGCGTGTCTGCCTCTTCTGCGATGGATTTCTCCCTATATAATTGTTGAGTTAGTACAAAATGGTGGGTCTAGAAAGAAGTCCTCTTTGATTCTGAGGGCTTGACATCCAAACCTCACCTTTACCATTGATGTTTTCATGATGGTATCATGCTGTCAACATTTGGCCTACATTTCTACATAGCTATTCACACAAGGTACATTGCAAATGGCTATTTCTAATAACATTAACGCGTTTTAGGGTGGATTTTTCCTTTAAGTCTGTGAGTGCATGGGAGTGCATAGAATTGAACCCCTAACCCTGGCAGCGTTAGTGCCATAATACATAATTGATTTCTGTAAGGAAATCACTTCACTTCTCTTTTCAGTGCAGGGCCAGCTACACAGCAGCGCCCCTGGAGCGACAGGGGATTCATCGACTTGCTCAAGGACACTTCAGCAGGGCAGATGTTTGATGACATTGAGCTTGAGCCCATGTCCTTTGGTTGAAGGACAATCTCTCTAACTAGTAGGCTACCGTGCTGCCCACATGTTCTAGAAGTATACTGAGCTAGAAGTATATATCAACACTAGTGCATGACGGGCAGTTGGCAAGCGATATCACCAGATAGTTTAGCTGTGGCCAAAATGTCCTGCTAACAAATGAAAAAACAAACAAACCAACAAAAAAGTGGTGACTATGGTCAACATTGGATGAGGTGTCTGTGGTTAGAGGGAGGACTTCTGGTGTTTGGTTTCGCAAGTTTCTCGTTTGCAGGGTGAGTGCACAGACTCCTACTTTTCAACCATGTTCTCCTGTTTGTCTGGCACCCTTGTGAATCTTGGAATACATATTTTCTATTGTTTTCAATCTGCACAAAACAATATCTGGTATGAGTGATAAGTGTGTTGGCTGGATGTGCTGAAGTCTATTTGTAGATTTGAAGAGAGAGCAGCAATGCCATCAATACCCTGTGGCTGTTAAACTGACTCACTCCTCACTCTGATATACTGGTACTGCTACTGTACACACTAGACACACACACAAACACACACAAACACACACAGTCTTTATGAACTGTGGGTAGTTTAAAGCTTTATTCAAGGTTCATTATACACCATTAACCAAGAAAGTTACACTCTGTCTATCCCTTGCTCTGTCACTCTCTCTTGCTAACTCTCATTGCCTCTCTATGTCTGTATGTATCTCTTACTCTATTCCTCTGTCTATAGACTGCTGACACAAAGGCTGTGTAGACTGATTTTATGACAGGTCTTCGGTGTTGGCCTATAAGCTTCAGTACAGTTCACTGACATGAAAGATTGTTCTGAGCTTAACTTTCCATTGTGTGTGTGCGTCTGTGTACGTCCTCTCATCTCTGTCTCTCCTTCCAACACACTCTCTCAAATGCCATTCATCTTTTTTCTCCTCATCTCCATATCTACCTTCCACCTTTCCCCCTTTCCATGTATTCCTCTCTGTGACTTCCTCTTTGTCTTTGTACCTCATCCCGGCAAACCTCTCTTCCTCCATAGAGGGGAGCAATTATGTGGTTCTCATACAATGTTCATATGAATTTATGCACCCTTGATTTGTACCACACCTACACGTACTATACCTAAGCATGGCCAGCCACGGCACTCAAACTTAGGTTAAGGTTACGAGTAAAACAACTTTGGTTAAGGTTTGGGTTATGTTTAAACAACTACAACAATTTGGTTAAGGTTAAGGTAATGTTTTAGCCATTCATTTTTAAAAAAAAAATTAAAACTTCACTCACTCTTTGTGTTAGTTGAGAACTGAACCCGGGTCATCAGAGTTGAAGTGTATATGCCCCTCCACGCCCTTACTTTCTATTGCTCTATTTCAATGTCAAACTACTGCCTGTTTCAGTCATGTGAGCTCCGCCTCCTGTTTCACTCGATTCATTACACAAAATTACGGTGCATTACTTTTTGTAACTGTAACTAAGAATCTGATACGAGAACACCCCGATGGCTGTCCTGCTTCTGGAAAATGTTCAGATTTTTCATGTGGCATACCTAAAAGGTCATGAGCCAGTTAAAATTCCATGTTTCCAGTACATGGTGAATACCTTCGCCCACTGAGTCACCAGAATGCCATGACTCAACATGCTATCAGACTGCCAAACAACTAAAGGGACGCTAAGTTAACGTCAACAAAAAGCAGAATGATGGTAAAATTTTAGCTGTGGTTGGTAAGCTTACCTGCTCTACCAGTTTGTTTAAAAAGCATTTTATTTAGTAGCATAAGTGGTTGTTGTATTTTGAAATCCACCAGTCACCAGGGTTTGTAGATGAAAAAGTTTATTTTCTGCCCTCCATGTAACCCAGTGGTTGGTGCTGATAGATTACGTGTCCTTCGCAAGGGGAGTCCAAAGGGACCAACTGGGGAACATGGTGACATTTTCACGTCAAATCCACTATGACCTTTTCATTATTGTGGCCTTGTCACTTCACACACGAATTAGATAGACCAACTCTCTCTCTCTCTCTCTCTCTTTCACTCTCTCCTCCCCTTTCCTTCTATCTATACATCTATCTGTCTTGATCTGTTTACTTTGAGTGATCTGTTATATCTCTATCTCTCTCAGCTCATGTTTGTTAAGGAAAATAAGGATGTTACTATGCTTACAATGGTTTGAGGTAATAAATGCAATAAAATGTGCGCATAAGTATACATGTTAGGGTTGGAGCGAGACGTTCCAAAGACAACTACTCCCTTTTCTGACAGAGTGCGTACATAGATAATTATAATGGGGTGAGAAACAGAAACAACCGGCCCCGTAGCAGGCAAAGATAAGATTGTCCACCCTACTGTAACTACGCCCCTGCATGTATAAATGTGATGCATGAATTATGTTGTGTAGCTTATTCTGCAGACACTTCGGTGTGTGTAGTTTCGGCTCTACTTGCAAGTATTAATAAAACTAAGAGACATATATTGTGTTATAGCTTCATTGAGCTGCTCTCACCAACTAGACAAAGTGCAGTTAATATTATAATTGCCACAACAATTTGTGGGCACATCCAGGACACCTAACTTGAGTTTTCCATGAGATGTTGCAAAAATATTGATTGATATTTAGGGTGCAGCTACTCAAAGCTACTCCTGATTCATCCAAATCAAAGGAAAAGGATGAAAAAAAGAGACAAAAAAGTATCTTTAGAAATCATTCTAAAGAAGAACAGTCTGACTCATAGTGTATCGTTGGGCTGGAAAATGTCACAGTTTGTCTTTGTCAAAGGTCTGTGTTTCCCATCAACAGAAGTCCATTGTGTTTCCCCTTTTATTGTAAAGCGAATAAAGGGCAAAGCATTTAGACTGACAAGGCAAATTATACAAGGGGGCAAAATGACTTGAACATGAATGAATAGAAATGGAAGCTTGAAAAAAAAACACAGGGAAACTATACATCTAACAGGGCTGGAGACTGTCCTTGACCACTGGCCACAGTGGCTGATGGACAGAATTCACAAGCCACTCGCCATTTTACCAAATGATGGCTGGTCTTACAAACCTACAAGCCCCAGCTAAAATTAACGACCATTTGGCTGGTGGCTAGTGGTGATCACAGGCTACCTAAAAAAATTCACCAGGTGTTTAAAAAGTACAATGTTTGTAATAAAAATAAAAATAAAAATAAAAAGAATTGAGCCTTTTAGGTAAAGAAGGTCAAATTAAGTTATGGTTATGGTAATGAATCCTCTGCTTATTCTAACTACAACAGCTAAACTACTTAAAGGAAAATAATTGAATGGTCTGTCTGGTGGGAGTTGATATGGGTGTAGGTTTTTAAGTATTATATTCAGGGGTGCACATAATTATTTTTGGTCTAGTTCTCAAATGACTACCAACAGCACAGGTCTGGTACTCACTTTTTATGTACAAACACATTATATCTTGTGTCCCCGGCAATGAATAAATAAATATGAATAAAAGTTGGTTATTTAAATGAATGCAAAACAAGAGTGGCTTGCATGCAACCTTGCTACAGTATTCACACTCACACTCTCTCTGTCTCTCTCTATATGTCTCTCTCTCACTCACACACACACACACACGCGCATGCGCCTTCGACGTGCCACATCAGTTTGATACGGGGTTCCCATGTCGACTCTTTTTTTCAACCAGGTTATTGCTTTTTTGTAAGCGACGAAAGTCTGTTCGTTTTTCAGTGTGACATGCTGTTAATTAGCATTTCTAGTCGTCGGTACGTCTCTTCATTCATCCGCCTTGCTAGCGGACCTGACGACGGGTTGTCAGCAACTCGCTTTGCAAGCACACAGGTTAGATGCTGTCGGTTCTTAACACGCGCATCTCCGACACACTGCGTGGATTGATTTGTCATTTTCCACACAAAACTGTTGCTTCCAGCATGACAGAAATTGTCTTTTACGTTCCGCCTCGTAGTTTGCGGTTGCCACGACTTTGCCCACTCCACACTAATGAGGTGAGGGACTACACAACAGAATGTGGGCCAGTGACAGAGCAGAGAGGAAAAGATCATGCTTATCACTGGGTGAAAAATAGTAGGACTAGAAACATATTTTTTAGTGCCCTGGGTCATCGGGCACTCCTTACTGTCGAACCCCGTACCTAACGTTACTCCATCGGGAAGAAAACTCGTGTTTGAATGAAATTTAAAATGCACATTCCTGATTACGGCCGTGCATGTGTACTGGCATACCACTGTATGTGCACCCCTGATTTAATGTGTCTACATTCATTGGTCTACACACCGTACAAGTGTTTGTGTACGTGTAAACTGTATGTAGGTGTGTGTTTCTACTGAAGATCTCTGCATGTGTGTGTGTATGTGTGTGAAAGTTTCTGCCTTCATCACCATGTGCATGTGTGCCTGCCTTCATGTGTAAATGAGAGACATAATGTCAATAGTGAGAATGACAGTGAGAGCTCTGTGTGCGCATGCATGCATGTGTGTGTTTACATGTATGTATGTGTGAGTTTGTGTGTTTATGTTTGCTGTTATAAACTGGAGCCTTGTGCTTAGGTGTATGTGTCCCTAACTGTGTTTACGTTCCTTGGGCTAGGCCAGCCCAAGGTCATAGTATAGGAGTTTGAGCACTTTTAATTGACTGTGTTAGTGAAAAGAGTTTTAGCTGGAAGCTGTCTTTGCCTCTTGGACACCACTGCCTCTGTCTCTGCCTCTCAGTTAGTTTTAGGTGCTTATGTGTGTGCGTTTGAGTGTGATTGTGTGTGTGTGTCCCTTGGCTCTGAGCCTCTGATCCTAATCCCATGTGACAGGAGACCAGCGTGAGACACACACTGTGACCAAGAATCCAAGACAGCTCCCAGCTAATACACATGCAAACGCACGCGTGCGCGTGTGCGCAAACGCACACAGACACACACAGACACACCAACAACAAAAACAACAACAACATCAAGGCCACAGTAAGCATATCCCCCACAAATGATACAGAACCCCTCTGGGCCAAACAGTAACAAATGTGTCACCTTGTGCCAATCAATGTTACTTTGAAAACGCTATAATGCAGTGGTGAGATGCATCGTTCACAAAAGCCAGTCAGTGGGATATCGGAGATATCACATGTGATGAAGGAGGCCGATCCATATTTCCCCCCGATTTCATCATGGGGGACAAAAACTGCCAACCAAGAGGCAGAGACAGAGGGAAACCAAGAAGCAAAGACAGAGCACACACACACAGATAACATGTTGTGCACTGAGAAAAAAGTGTTTCAATAAGCTGAGAAGTGAAATTACATTATGTCAGCAGCAACGGGTTTACCTCGCCCACTGCTAACATAATGGGACAGAAAAAATATCTGTCCCAAGAGAAGAAAGAGAAGAAAAAAGACAAGAGAAGAAAAAAAATTCCACATACAGGCATGCCGTATGGAAGGACATTACAGCAGATTGGAGTGTGAGACAAGATTCAGCAGTCAAGAGCAAACAAAATGTACAGCTCCAAATTTTTCTTAAATCAGAATCTCTACATGTATGGCAGCCATTCCATTCCAGTGTCTGTTGAATTCCAACACAGGCACAACTCATGTCAGTAGTTTATAGACTAAAACCAAAATGTTCATTTTACTCAAACACATACCTATAAATAGTAAAACCAGAGAAACTGATAATTTGGAGTGGTCTCTCCAGAGCTGTATCTTTGCTCAGTGGGAAGAGGCTGGCTGATGAAACCATGAACAGATAGGATAGAAAAATAATTGGACTGGGAACAAGTCTGGTAGGTAGAGAAATATATGTGAAAATAAAAACAAATCATACAAACAAGTTCTGAATAAAATAAAATAAAATAAAATAAAATAAAATAAAATAAAATAAATGTACCTTTAGCTGCTTGATGAGTTAACAATAGTCTCACACAGCATGTTTGCTGCACAGAACAGAAAATTACTTTTCAGGTGAATTTTGTGTAAAAATCTTTGGTTATGTTGGACCTGGACATGAGTTCAGATGGATATTATTAAGCTATCTATCATACAAATGTGGAAAAAGAAAAACAGAAATAGTCTGCAGGGATGCACCGTGGCCAACACGATGGGACACATTATCATATTATCTTGCATACATTCATATTAGAAACCTAGACAGATGCATATTTTAAAAATGCTTCCAAATGTTTGAAGTATTTTGGGTGGCTGTGTGTTTACCTACTCATAACACTTGATTCAACACTTCAACAGCCTACAAAAGTTGTTGAATGGCTTCTACAGTGGGATAAGTTTTACTTTCAAACACCGACATTTGGCACCAATGTATTTTTTCCATTTGACTGTTATTAAAAAGAAGGGAAATAGGAGAACTGCTGTGATTATTTTCAGTATGTGGTGGGCTATTTTTGACTTTTGACATACAAAAGTGGGAGGTAAATCAAAAGGGGAGATAAATCAACCATTCACTCCTGATTCACCCGTCACATCCTCCTGTTTTTTTTTTTTAAAGTATTCAGTTACTCTATTTTGTCCAAGTCTGGTTCATTCTTACCATATAAGATAGACCCTCGAACTTCTAGCATTATACATTGAAACTCATCTATTCTGAGCACCATTCTGTAGTTTCACCACACCCATATACATGATTATAGTCTTACCCATACACACCCACACATATACATTCACACAAACATTTTACACAATTTTCTTTCTCACATACTTTTCGAGAGAAGATAGAATATTCCCATACACCTCTGCATCTCTCATGTGTGATGTGTGCATGGTAACCTTTACTTTGTATGGACTTCCAACTGAGCAACAAGCAAATGAGCAATTCTGACACCTCTACCTTGCACAGTACCAGTTTCCTCCACTGTCACGACACCGTAGTCCACCTTTCAGTTGAAACCGGATCTTACCAGCCCGTGGCTAGTGCTTAGTTGACCTCACAAGCCAGAACTGGAGATGGCAACATGACGGCAGCTAAAAAAAAACTTGTTGGGCTAGTGCTAGAAACTCCCTAGTTATGAATTTCATTGGTTCATCCTTCTCTTCGGTGAGAGACAGAGAGAGAGAGGAAGTCCTGGGAATTAGAGTGTATCGTTGATAAGGAATTTGAACACGTACAGAGAAAGCGTGCACGCACACACTCCAGACACACTCCAGACACACTCCAGACACACTTCACACACACTTCACACACACATACACACTCACCTAACCTCTCAGTTCTTTGGGCCAACTGATATGTGAGGAGGGCTGAGAAGGGCTGGGATGGGTGTGTGTGTGCGTGCGTGTGTATATATCGGTATCAGTTCTTTACACAGGGCTTCCTTTTTTATTTTTATTTTATGATCTTTATGAATTATTTACTATGTATGTGTGTGTGTGTGTGTTCAAGTATGTGCCTGTGTTGCTAGTGTGTGTATGTGTGTGTGTCTTAGTCCCGTAGTAGTGTGTTAGGAGACGGCCGGCTTGCTGTAGTCCTCGACGCCGATGATGGTGGCCTTGCAGAAGAAACAGTCCTTGTTGTTCATCAGATGCTGGTTGATACAGGCTCTGTTGAGAGGACAGAGAGGGATAAATAATAATAATGTAATGACGTGATACTTTACTGATCCCTATGGGAGGGGAAAAGACAGAGGAGCAGAGAGGAGAAAACAGAGAGAGGGGAAGAATGAGGGAGGGAAGGAAAAAGGCATCTATATATATATATATATATAGAGAGAGAGAGAGAGAGAGAGAGAGAGAGAGAGAGAAAGAGAGAAAGAG
>CABFOQ010053425.1:13732-37997 GCA_900660455.1 Gephyroberyx darwinii
ATAACACACACACGCACACGCACACACACACGCACACACACACACACGCACACGCACACGTACACACACACACACACACACACACACACACACACACACACACACACACACAGTAGAAAACCATTTAATTTACTACATTAAATTCTGTGATGTATGTTATGTTTATGCATACACTTGTGTGTGTGAATATGTGCACACATATATGTGTGTGTGGCACAGTTTCAAGGACCGCTTTTGACAAAAAAAACTTGAGGGTTCCTATAGCCATCCATCTACCTATGTGTCAATCTGTCAGTGTGTTTGGATCGATGAGGCCATTGGGAGAATGGAGTACGGCCAGCTCTGAGGCTCAAGCAGCCTCCAGGGACTGAGTGATGATGTATAATGCATAATAAGGAAATCCTTTTACAATAGACCATCACGTCACTGAGGTTGGATATTGATGACAAATTAAATTTTCTATCCAGATACCGGTTCCGATACCCCAAAATTCAATACTTCAATACTATTCTTGTTTTTTCAAAAATCTTTTTATTTTGTGATAGAATGAATCAGTTTCTTTGTTAGATGTCACATAGCCCATTGGCTTTTTGAGATAGAATCAAATCACAAACAATGCATTTCCTTTGTAAATGAGGTTTTCATTGTCTTTCTATACCTTTTCCTGGCTTAAGTTTAATAATTTAATAAAAACATGCATAGCGTCCACTATGTCACAAAAAAATAGGTTCTCTACATGCTTAGAGGGCCACCTCAGCAGGAGGCCTTTAAACCCTTATTTAATCTTTGACTGATTAAACCACCAGAGTGGCTTAATGAGTGGGAGGACCTGTGTTCAAGGCTCCATGACAGGAAGCATCCACCCTGCTGGAGAGTCCTTGAGCAAGAAATTGAAACACAACCAGCTTCAGAGACACTGTTCTGTAGCCAACCTTGACCTCTCTGTTGGGGGGGCGGGGGGATAATTTCCCTACTGGGATGAATAGTATCAAAAACAGTTAACAGTTATATTTATAAATAAAATATAAAAATATTGAAATAAAACAAGAGAACAGATTCCCAAAGCAAATCTTGACAAAGAATTTGCTGATGATCAACTTATGGCAAATTACACCCAACCAAAATTTATACTTGGTGGGGAGAATGGAAGAAATTATGTATGTGTGTGCAAATGTGTGTGTTGCGTTTGTATATTTTATTCTTTGTTGGTGATTGTGTGTGTGTGGGTGTGTGTGTGTGTGTGTGTAGACTCACTTGCAGGACTTGTGGGAGCAGGGCTTGAAGATGGCAGAGATGGAGTGAGCATAGCAAATGGGGCAGAGGTCTTCCTCGCTGGTCGGCTGGAAGGAGACAAAAACAAGTTGCTTTGGACAGTTTGGCACTGTGTTATCTCTGCTGTCCTCCATTTTTCTGTTAAACTGCTAAGATGTTAGCCATTTCACCGTTTATATATTGAGCTACTGCCGGAGTCAACAGATGTAAAAATGGTAAGAAGTACCACCTTTGTCATGCTAACAGGCATAAAAGGGGACTTTTAGCATGCTAGCAAATATCTGTACCCCACAATACCTGGAATAATTGGTAATTAGCCTTATTAGCCTCATCTCTCTGTGTGTGTCTATAGCCCCAGTGCATCATGGGACCTGAGAGCTAACACCTTAAGGTTCCTATGAAAACACAATTGCCTGCAGATGTAATCGCCACCATCACGCCCCTTTTTTCACTACTTCTTATGCATCTTTCATCCCTTCTGTTCACTTCATATATTTTCACTTGGCAACCTCTCTTCACTTTTGTTCTTCCAGACAGACTTTCCTCTCTTCTCTCCCCCTCCACTCCTCCATTTATCTGCTCAATTCGTCGTTCCCCTTTTAATGCCCCTCTATCCGTGATCGACTCTGAGAAACTCTGAGTTCTGCTCCCTCCTCTCGGCACCTTTATCTGTGTTTCCTCTGTTCCTTTTATCCTCCAATCCCTTGCTTGTCCACTCTTGTCCCTTTAACTCCAGACCTCCAGTAACTCTGTTTTTCCAACCCTCACTTTTCCCTTCTCTTTCTCTCTCCTATCTTTCCTCCTTCAAGCCCTTTCTTTTCCTCCAATCCCACACCCCTCTACTTTTCTTCCTTTGACTCCAACCCACTTTCTCCCCTTCTCCCCTCCCCTTCTCTCCTTCTCCCCCCCACACAGCATGCTGTCATCAACCAATCAACACCTGTATCGGCAACCTCCCCCCTCCTCTTCACCTTCAAACCCCCTTTCTTCCACCTCTATACCACCTCTCCTCCTCTACCTTCCCTAATCTCTGTTGCTCCCTCTCTCTTTCTGCCACATTTCAACTATACCAGGGACACAATGTGCTAGCTGTCAACCATCTTTTACAACCATCCTTACAGAGCTGGAACTTCACGTCTGCACACTGAAGAAAAAGCTTAACAAGCAATTCAATTTTGTATTCCAACTTACCAAGCCTAATTGAACATATTTTAAGTGAAATGATCTTACTGTACTACTGCTTACTGAGTCTGCTACTTTTTCACAACGAAATTTACTTATTTGAAAGAAAAAATAATAATTTTCAAGATATTTCTTGTCTTCTTTCTTGTTTTCTTATTTCTTGCCCTCCTGTCATGTCATTAGCTGTACTCTTGACACCTCTCTGCTCGACTCCAATGTGTGGTTTCTTCCCTTATTCTCCTTTCAGATCTCATTTCTTCTATGCCCATTCCTCCTTTCCCCACTGTCTTCTTCTCTCCTGTGTTTAGTGTTCACTTTGTCTCCTGTTATCAACAGCTGTACCTTTGCCACCTCCTCCACTACTCTCTCTCTGTCAACCTTGCTTTCCTCAGCCTTCATCTATTATTTTGCACCCTCATTTTACATTGACATTTTAGGCATTTGGCTGACACCCTTAGCCAGAGTTACTTACAACGTGTGAGCAGGTAATGGTTTGGTGTCTTGTGAAAGGACATTTTGACAAGCAACATGGCTGTTGATGGACACATTGGCTGGTGCAGGCAGCAAAACTGTGACCTGTTTTCTACAGAATGGGCTCACTAATCTTTAGGCCACCCTGTGACATTCCCTCTTCTCCCATCTTAGAGAATATAGGGCATATTTTGTTTCCTGCAATCAACAGCAGTGTCTGACTTATAAGTATTTTTAGTGTTTGTTTTAACCTGCTTGGGCCACCAGATGGGTGCGGTTTGCCACATAGGACGATAAAATGAGACAGATTTGAAAATCACAGGGAAGGGTTTGAAAATTTAGTATACATTTCAATGATATTCATTAACAACCTGAACCCTGAATTGTCCTACATGTGGTAAACTCCACCCATCTAGCAATCCAAGCAGCAGCAAACAATATGAACTAACTCACTAATCTTTTGAACCAGGGCATGGTCAGCTCCATCTGACACCTTTCTGCTTTAATCCCCATCTTCTATACCTCCCTTTCTCCATCCCTTGTGCTTTCCACCATCGGTTTGCCTTACCCTGAACACTGCCCACCTCCTGTCACACACCTGAACCTCCACTATCTGTTCTCCTGAGATCTCAGTGTGCAGTTATCAGCTTGATGCTTTCTCCTCTCCTACCTGCTCCTGCCCAACTTCGCCTCACTGCTACCACTTTTCTTTTTCAAAATCCTTACTTTTTCCTGAATCCACCCTTTATTTGCTGCTCCACCTAAAGCCTAGGCATCAGGTGAGCCTCTCCTCCATTGCTTCTCCTCTCCACTGCTTTTCTCATTTCCCACCTCTTGATCTCTTTCTGTCCTACTTTGAAAGCTCCCCCTGCACATCATCCACCCTGCTCCATCCCTGGTTCTTTCTGCCCTCCTCCTGAGGTCTCAGTGTGCAGCTGTCATTTTGTCCCTGCCCACCTCCTCCAAACACCACAATTAACTTGCTATACTTAGACCATTAGTAGGTCACAGGATTATACATGTTAACTAATACACTTACAGTGCCTTCAGAAGTATTCAACCCTCTGTCTTTTTCGCATTTTGTGGTGTTGCAGACAGAATTCAAAATAGAGATTTTTTATGTTAACAATCTACAAAAATACTCGTTTCTGAAAAAAATGTACTGAATGAGACAGAAATGTCTCATTTATTTTGGGACTTTCTCCCATTCTTCCCTGCAGATTTGCTCAAGCTAGGTCAAGTTTGGATGGGGAACAGCTATCTTCTAGTCATTCCACAGATTCTCAGTAGAACTCAAGTCTGGGCTCAATAACTTTCACATCAAGTGTTGATTTGGCTGTATGCTTAGTGTCATTGTCCTGTCCCCCCCTATATAAGGTCTTTGGCACTCTGAAGTAGGTGCTCCTCAAGAATTTGCCTGAATTTGGCTATATTTATTGTCCCCTCTATCCTTACAGTCTCCTCGTCAAGTTTGAAATTTCCCACTGCCCTGTTTCTGCCAGACATAGCTCTTTGCATTACAGCTGAAGTTCAATTTCAAAAATCGATCAAATCACATTTATTTGTATAGCCCTTAATCACTGTTACAGTCTCAAAGGGCTTAACAGTGCCCAACGTGTGAATACAATAAATGGTTAGTACACGACATCCCCCAGCCTTGGATCCTCACAGAGGACAAGGAAAAACTCCACAAAAAAGCTTTTGGGAAAAATTGGAAGAAATTTTCGTTTCATCAGACGACAGAATATTTTGCCTGAACCTGCGCACAAGTCTGTCTCTGAATTCTATGGACAGTTCATTGGATGTTGTAGTTGCGTTTCTGCTTAGTGATACTGGTTTCAAGTGTCATGGGACCTTCTATACTGTAGACATCTGTATTTCCTTCTGAATCATATCTAATAAATTCAAGTTGTAGAGACATTCAAACAAATTTGGACTGCAATGGCACTGAACACTTATTGACTCAAAACAATTCAGCAAAAACAAGTCTGTTTTTGCACTCCTAAGAGAGTTGGGCATGTCGCAAGCAGCGGAGCGAGCAAATGAATGGTTGTGGATAAGGAGGAAGCATGTTAGCTGGGAAGCCCGCTAAGGTAAGCGCCGCTGGGTTGTGCGGCCTTGTGGGTAGCACTGTGTATCTCGTAGTATAATACTGAGTAGAATAAAGTAGCGTAGCATAACACTGTTTGGCTGTATTTATGGGATTGTACTGTGTCGTACTGTGGTATTGAGGGGGGTCTGTACTGCTAGCTAGGGAAGTGCCCATCAGTCAAGTATAGGCATGGTGGCACATACATACACACACACTCCTCGTACCCGAACCAGGGATGACCACCCCTTTCCCTAACCCGGGAATAGTATCCAACCGGGGTTATCCAACCCCAACCCCCACCCCTTACCCTAAACAGGGTTCGAATCCTCTCCTCCCTTCGCACTCACACACACTGTTTAGCTGTGTTGTCTAGTTGTGTTGGTGTATCAGTTAGTCAGGCTTGTACTGGTATGGCTAGGCAAATGCTAGGTCAAGGCTAACCAAAGCTAGGGTAATGCTAGGTTGATGTCAGGCATTAGATGGCGAGGGTAAAAGGGAGTTGTGAGGTGGTGGCATAGAGGGTGGTGTTTCCAGGATGCTGGAATACACTGTTAAGCCTTCTTGAGGTGTCGTGGGCCTAACTTAAGGAAACATCGGTGAAGGAAGGTGCCCACTTGATAACCCCAATGACGCATACCGCTGTTGGCTAGCGTAGGTAACTGGCGAATGGTGCCATCTGAGGAATGACTCCGTAGATCTATGACGGCGTAGCCTGATGTCTGCTATGGTTTTGCATCTGATGGTGGTTATATCACTAGTTTGTTTTGGATTTTTTTAATCTGAATTGGGTTTCTACATGTGTTTACCTTGGATTATGGCATAAGGGATAGTAACATGTTGTCCTGTATATTAATGAATTGTGTAACTCATCAGAATTAACCAATTTTAAAGGAAAAAGCTATGTGCAAATAGTAACAAAAATGTGATGAAGCTCTTTCTTTTTATTTAAATAATTCATATTCCTGGCCTGCTTTCAATCAAGTGATCTCTAGCAACTCCTACGCACCAAGACTGTCAGCCACTGCGTGATTCATGTATGAACAGATGAAAGCTGAATACAATGTCAACAAAAAAGCATTTCATGTTGGTTTTGCAGCCTATTGTGAATGTAAGTTCTGTGTCAAGGTTTTCCCTCCTCAGAAAATCACATTTTCAGCAATGAAAGAATCGAGGTTGAATTCCTCTTTATTTAGTTTCTGTGGTTAAAACCCACGATACCATAGAAACATAAGAGGTCATGGTGACCAGAAATGCTTTTAGTTAGGTTCACTGCAACTGTTAAATGTTATGCTATGTCTGATGCGCAATATTTAGAGAATGCACTTTGTGCAAAAGGCATTTTGGTTTAAGTATGTGAGAGATGTACTGTAGTAATGGCTGCTCATTTGCTGGTTGTCTATGCTTACTCTCCAGGCAGGCAGCAGCACATTCTCTCTCTCTGTGTTTGCTATTACCTGATTGTGATTTCTGCCAATTATGGCTGATTGTGTTTTCATTAAATAAACTCCAGGGGGTGTATGAGTCGTCTATTGGCAATCTAATTGAACCATCTCTAATACCATATGTGTATTCCTCTCTAGAGTGAAGAAAAGCAGTAACTTGAGTGAATGAATGAGAAGAGTGAATATTTTATATAGAGAAATAAACTGAAGTGATGAATGAATGAAATTGTTCTACTTATATACTACAACATCAGTAATTGTAATTCCTTACCCTCCACCTCTGTCTGTGTCAATGTGAAAACTCACTGAGACACTAATCAGAACCACTTTGCATGTGTTATATACAGCCTTGCCTGGTGACCTCAATAATATTACTAATTTAATGTGACAGTTTGTCAACCAAAAGTCAGACCTACAAACTCATTTATTTATCAAATCAATAGTTATTTTCTGTGTTATAATTGTAATAATAAAATAAAATATTTATTAATAAAATAATAAATAATGAACAATGAAAAGTGGATGCAAAGTGCTATTCATGTAGAGAAATGGTACAAACCAAGAAATCCATACTTTTTCATACTTTCTGAATGTGCAAGATTACAAAGTGTAGTATATGAAAGACATTACAACCAATTACAGTTAACACTATTGCTGTGCAATGTGGGAAGACACCAAACACATTTTCAGACAGTTGTTTGGCCAGAGGTGTGGTAGGTGTCACCACAGCTTAAGAACTGTGCAGCCATCAGGGAATGGAGCATGCTCAGACTTTGGCTGGTGAGGCCACCGGCCATACCAGTCTAATCAGGCTGTGAGTCACTTCCAGGGGCTGCTCTTACTTCAGCATGGGACAGAAATAGACCACTGCTTCTTTCTGCTCTCTGGATGTAACTGCAAAAAAAGTAAATCCCCAGCGATAACAGCAAAAAAAATGATGGCCTTGGAATCCCAGCCAATCCATGAAAACCTTTCATCAAATCCCTAACAGCCCTAAGCCATCCTGACCGGATTGCCTCATCTCCTTTAGAGTGAGGAATCTATCATTTAGTAGAGGGGAATATATGGTCATGGTTGCTTACTGAGGAGTGGCTCAGAGTCACCATTAGTACATTCTGTGTCTATATTTGTTATGACAGCAAATCAAATGGCAAAGAGGGCTCTAAAGAACAGCCAAAAAGCACGTGGGGAAGAAACTGAACCTCTACCCCCCCCCAATTCAAAATGTAATGCTGTTATGTCAGTTTGGCACTACTCATTCACATTCATGTGAGTATATGCCTAAATGTGTGGAATCAATATACGTTTTCCATCAATCGAAACACGTCACTCCCTTATCACAATAATGTGGCCTTTATAACCCAGTGCCAAGAACACCATAGTGAGGCTGTAAACATACTGTATGTACACACACACACACACACACACACACACACACACAATTCAGCTCTTTTCAAAGACAGCAAACATGTCTTCTTTGTGATAGGGTATTGTTCAGCTGTTCTTCAGTAGGCCTGTATTGTGTAGTGTGGGATCTGTTCAGGGGAATGGCACAATGTTCAGCATGCAGATTTCTGACCCTCTACTACCGGCTTTGCTGCCAGAACATAAAACTAGGTTAAGCATCTTCAAAGGCTCGGGAGGAAAAATGCACCCTGGATTTGGAGACTATGAAGATGTATTTCACCTCAGCATTAGAAGCTTCTAACTAATGAACACTGTAAAATGGAGCCTATACCAAAACATTTCAACAAAACTGAATAATCCCATTTGTTTAACAGCACTTGAGGACCTCGTCCCATCTGTTCAGATGTATCACATTAATCACTATAGAAAGTAAGATGATACCTTTTCCATAGGAATTAACCCATTTCAAGAATGCATTGGCTTACAAGAGGCATGTACATTAGATCTAAATGAAATTAAGTATGATTTTATGCATTAAATGATGAGGAAATGTAAATGTGTCTGAGCCCTGTTCCAAATGCTGCCGTGATGAGACTTTTAATCAAGCTCCTGAAGTAAGAATACATTAGTGCTGCTTTCAGCATTCCCATAGAGAGCAGTAAAGCCATAGAGACAGCTAAGGCGGTGTTATGTATGACACAAGCACCCCAGTGTCCACCATTATCCCCCTGCAATCTCAACATATCTTCCCTTTGATGTAGCATTGATGAATTGATAGGGGAGAAATGTCTGTGTTGATTGAATACTGTAGACTTACAATAACTTGTCAGTGACACAGGCCATAATATCAATAAAGCCAACCTACAACAGCCACATTATGAACTAGATGAAATGCTACAAAGGCAAGTATTTTAGTATATTTACATATTTTTGACATATTTTGATTTTATTTTATGTATATTTATGTCCATTAGCCTCATGGCCTGTAGTAGATTGATTCAGATATACAACAATAAGACATAAGGGCTTGCTGATGTGAGAAGTTACCTGACAGGCTTGATAAAGTAGTTGGTGCTCAAACTTCTTGATGCCAAGGATATTCTGGAACATCTCGTACAGCTGGTCCTTGCTGAGAATAAGCTCTGACGCCGCACTGGCAGTCATACGTTGCTGCGCCTTGCGCGGATCCTCATCACCACGGTAGATAGTGTCAAACTTGGCCATCCAGGAGCTGAGCACTGTTTCCTTGCTCAGGCCGTCAATCTCTGGAAGGCTGCGCACACGCTTCTCAATGTGCCGCTTGAAAACTTCCCTGCAATCATTGGCTGAGAAGCCGCCACTCTGGACCATTTTGGCCACACGGTCACTCTTTAAGAACACCTGCATTGTGAGAGACCAATGTCACTAATTGTTTTAGGATCATTACATTACATTACAGTCATTTAGCAGACGCTTTTATCCAAAGCGACTTACAAAGGTGATACACTATGGTTGACACTGTTTGGGGACCCATAACCCTGAGACTGAGAGTCTCCCGCTCTACCGACTGAGCTGTCTGGGCCAGACGGGTCATTTTGAATGATTGCATTGAAAAAGACAAGTGAATTCACACATACTGTATAGTCTTATACATGGATTACATCAAAATGGATTACATTTCTCTGGACAGAAACGGACTCAAGAATTTAACAGCAAATCAAAACTCCATCAGGGTTAACTCAGTTACTCTGCAAATCAATGCCAGGTTGTTACAATGACTGAGGGCATATTTGTAATGTTACAATAGCAACATAACATTTGAAATGCTGAGGAATTATGTGGTGACCATCTGAAATAGGGAATGTCTGTCTTAGGACCTTGGTGGACAGCAGCCTGTTGCTTCAAGTCTCAAACTTTATTAAGTTTATGGGACAGTTAGTAGAAACTCATTTTTGTTGTTGCATTCAGAGGTCTGCCCTGGTTAAAGATTTATTTTTAGAGATTTATAGGGTTCTGATTTCCATCCAGGTGGCCATTTTCCTAGGAACATTTACACTTTTGGCACAATCACTAATATGCAGTATATGGCCATAATCAACCATTTAAAAAATCTAACATTCGAAGTGTAGAGTGTGTATTGCCAAATGCACTACCGTGTGTAGCGTTATTACATAAAGCTGTTAGCAGTTAAATCTGAATTGAAGGATTGGAGGGATGAGATAAATGGAACATGGCCAACCAGCTCCCGGGGTCACTCTCGTTCTCCCCATAATGATCGACAAACAGGGACAGAGGTAGACAAGGCTAGTGTCACAGCATCGGACTGGCTTCTTTGCAACTCTGACAGTTACATTGTGTCCTTAGCATCCATTATGGCTAAAGACCAGTGACAATACAGTACTAAAACATGACAGTGGTATTTTGCCCTTGTCATATTGTGTATATTCACTGGAGAACAAAGATTTGCTGGTTAACTAAGATGTTGAAGTCAATCACTGGAGAATTGTTTTTGCTCAGAGAGCAGACCGCTATTTAGTACTAGTTTTGTCAAAGACAGAACATAAAGTAACCTGTGATCACCCATAATTTGGATAATAATAGAGGCCGCTGTTTCAGGTGCCTTTGTGTTTAAATGTAGAAAATGAGCTAATTTCCTAATTAATTGACATGGCTTTTTTCTATTTTCAAGACATGGAATTATTAGATCTAAAGCCCAGAATTTTGCTTAGAAATTTTACAACATTTGTCACATTCAAAAGTAAACACAAGCGTATGAGCCTTAAACCTCAAGGTAAGCTGTCACACACATCCTCATATCAACATGTGTGACACTTTAAGGATGAATTGATGGTTCCAATCCCATTCTTTGTTTTTCTCATAATATGTATAATAATAATAATAATAATAATAATAATAATACCTTTTTGTTTATTTTTCTCTTATGGATTTGTCCTTTAATACATCCCAATCACTGTCATGCATATTGTGCTGTATGCACAGATGCAGATGCAGACATGGCTTTTTCAATTGCAGATTGAATCGTGAGGTTAGAACAATGGCTGTGTCAACCACATGCTCTGAGTCATAATCTGTGTAGTGAAAAGCTTCAGCCACCATTTTATCTCTCAGTAGTCTGAATTCATTTCGACAAACATAGTGGCTTTTGCATCTTAAGAGAAACTACAAAAAAGTGACTTAGTTGCTTGCCGACATCTCTGTGCATCTCTGTTATAGAACTATAGACAAATCATAGCATATCAGGAGCACTGTAGGGGCTTTTTATCACTCTCCTCTATTCTAATAAAGTTATTTCACAAAATGACAGCTGATCAGGCTCTGTCTCAAATCTATTGCAAAGACTATAGGGTGCACAAATATAATTAAATGACAGAATTTCAAGAGCTATTAATAGAGGATCAAGAATATCCAGCAGCATATTTACATTTCTATAATCAGCAAACATGCATGCATGTATGTATTGTGTGTGTGCAGGGAAAAGCCAACACATTCAGTGACTAATTTGAAAGCAGATCATCCATTTATTGTTCTTGGATGATAAAGTGATTATGAGGGAAGGGGTATGAGATACAGTGTTACCTCATAGTAGCTCTGCACGGCATTGATGAATGCCTCATCAGCCACAATTTGTGTGTCTCCATTGAGGAAAGCCTGGAAGCGATCCTTGGTCTGCTGAAGCTGCTGCTTGGTTATCTGTGGAAGGGCAAGGACAAACAGAGGACACCTCAATGGTACAGCCAGAGCATGGAAATGCAAACAACAGATAACAAACTATGACTGGAGAATTTAGAGGTCACATTTCACAGTTCTGACCAGGACATTCTGTGTTTTTCACTAGTCATTTATTTGTTCCACATCTGTTATGCACAATGACAAAGGCTCTTGGATTGATGTTAACATGTGGTTATTGTAGAGTCGGTGACGCAGTGCCATATAGTCCACCATCTCCCTCTCACTTTCATTCTATAGTTCATAATTATTATGGCTGCTGTGTATATTAACATAGGACAAGGACCTGCTGTGTAACTATGTGGCTGTGTGCCGTCAACCAAGCATTGCAAGTGACAGACTTTGGTGTAGGAGTGAGATGGAAAAGTACCACATCTCATGTGCCTGTGAGGCAATCTCACCACCATCTGCGTGTCCATCTTGCCGCTCCCCCTCTCACTAATGTTCAGAAAATGATGGATACTTAATAAAAAAGATTTCTTTATGAAAACCGACACAACAGTGTGGAGTTACAATAAGAAAGATTCACAAAGGTACATGTGTGCACACACATACACAGAAGATAACAATGAGCTGATCCCCATTATTGTCCCTAAAAAGGAGTATGAGCACAAACCCAATTCCCATAAATCATTTCAGGAGCCACTCCTACTTCAGACAGTACAGTATGTGGGTTTTTTTTTTTGGTTTTTTTTATCTCAGGATGACATGCCACTTAAAGTCCAAACATACAATACCCTCTTTCAACACATACCAGGGCATGAGTCAAAGCAGCACAGAATAAACATCCGAGATCAATACTTATGCCTCCGCTTCAGGTTTCAAGTCTAAAGGCTCGATGTGAGATCAAGGAGAATGCGTTGACTGTCCCTGCTACGGTATAACAGACGCCAGTGTTCAAGGAACATCCTGAGGCAAAAAATGTGAATATTAACAGCAGTACGCAAATCAGTCTGGTCTATGGAGACACTTGGAGGCTGAAGTCGACATACTTGTCCTTGGCTGCTTGTCCCATCCTGAAAGTGAGGGTGTCTGTCTACTGAGAAGAGGATAAACACATCACAAGTTCTCCACTTCGCTTGCAGTGTCTCTTGTCATAATGAGAAATTCTGGTTCAAATTAATACGTGAGGGCCAATATAATGTCAGGCTCACAATGATTTATAAGACTCCTGTTCCATCTTTATTACACATACAGGTTCCCAGTTACAATACTGTTTTGTTTTTTTATTAAATTCGGAAATCTTATTTTCTAATTAGCAGCATCATCTACTCGCATGGTTTTCATTAAAAGGCATAGGCGAACAAACAGCCCAGAGCTGCTGGGTGGAAGCATTTTCAGGAAACCAATATTCATACAGCTCATACAATCTAGGCAGGCTGAGTGACAAGAGCTATAATCAATGGTCAATCAAGGGTTGAGAAATCAAAACAAAAAAAGTATTGTTAATGTATAATATATTGATAGTATATGGCGTATATATATATATATGGCATACATGCCACCAATTCAGATCTGAGGTTGCAGATATCCTCCTTGAATACAGGCTCACACCAAACATCATCACTGTACTGGACTGTACAGAACTATATGCTGAGTCTCTCTAGGGGTTTTGCTGAAATGAGGAGAGAATACAGATGTGATCTCTGACCAGTTCAATTGGATTGTGTCCATGGTGAATCCATGTGGCACTTCAATACAAAAAATGTATTTCAAGAAGACTGGAGGAGGCAATTGAATTTCTTAGAACAAAATGAATACACTAGCCAGATAACCACCTGTTGGATAGCCAGCATTTAACCTAATCCTGCCCTTCTCTGAGATTTTGGCTGCAGTTATTTCATCTTGTCTTCACCTTTCCTTGGTTACCGCCTCCTCTTCTGAGCCCAAACGACAATCCTAAAGATACTAGAAAAAAGAAGCGGCACTCATCCAGACACTGGCAAAACACATTTGTGTTTTTGCTCCCAGCCTCTACCATGAAAGGTCAAAGCTATTAATACTTTTGCTTATGCTGACAGTTTGTCTTGACCAGTCTGACTTGTGACACTATCGCAAACTGCAGACACAGCAGTACACTGGACAAAAATGGTTACAGTTCTTCACCAAAGAACTCTTCAATTGCACAATATATTCATGCCTTTCCATATTACATGCTCTTCATTTCATGTCCTTTCTACCCACAACTGACTGGAGAACTTTGCTGATTGGTAAACATCTTGATGGATTAGAGAAAAGGCTTCTGTTTTCATCAGTATTCCCTGACCCCCAAGCTGTGCTTTTCTGCTTTGCTCCTATTGATTCTCTCTCTCTGGCTCTTATCAAGATTGCAGTGTAACGCAGTGATTCATTGACACGCAATAAAGTGGGCAGTGACATTAATCACCCCTTACATAGGTGCACACATTGCACAAGCCTGATGTGCAATAACTTCATCATAGTTAAAAATACTTATGGGTCTTAAGAGTTTATAGTTTACTCCACTATAGCCTAAATAGTCTATTCGTTTGTATTAGCAATGGGCAATTTTGATGGTAAGGCTGGCCCATCAGGAATGATGACAGCTGTTTTTCTCCCCAATTTCATGAACCAAATTTGGAAATTTGTGTTATGTGTGTGAAATGTATGTTCTCTGTGTTTTCAGTCATCTTATTGTAATTCTATGTGCAGAAATTGTGAAAAACTGAATAGAATATAGTTTAGTCTAGAATGCCACTGCTAAAAAAGATTGCAGGTTGTTTTTAAATTTCAAAGTCAAAAGTCCCAGAAGAAGTCTATCATTTTATTGTTTATTTTGTTAATTAAAATTAGCTAAGTCCGGACAATTGATAGTTATCAGTGTTGTAGAAAATGAAAATATTCTGAGATTACAGTCTATCTGTGGCAAAATGTGGAAGGATGTGGGTGAGCGTAGATTTTATATGCTCACGCTTTATTTTTTGTGGAATATAGCGTAGAAAATGAAAATATTCTGAGATTACAGTCTATCTGTGGCAAAATGTGGGAGGATGTGGGTGAGGCGTGGGCTGGATGCAGGAGAGCATCAAGCTAGTGGGCTGGTTCTCCCTGCATCCAGCACCGGCTGTGGCCAGTTAAGGCTGATTGTAGCCGCTGTGTGTGTCTGTGTGTGCGAGAGGGAGTTTGACAGGAGATCGACGAAGTATGGAGAGAGAGAGCGGGACCGACAGCAGTGGCCAACCTGTCCCGGAGGATGCAGCCGGGGGCGGACCTGGAAGAGCTGGCCAGTCTGGTTGGAGCTGGTTCACGTCTGGAAGACTGGCAGCTTTGGTGCCCGCAGCTGACCTGGTCGGACGGAGGGGAGATGCGCCGGCTGGCCAAGATGACGCAGGAAAGCAGCGGTCAAGACCGGGCCGAATTATGTTGTGTAACAAATAAAGCGGCCTGCCGGCCAGTGAACTCTCCACTCCCTGCCTGTGTCTCTGTCTGCTGCACTAATAAACAAAAGATTAATTTTCAGTTTTCTAATGTTATCATTGGTGGAAAATAAAATGGGGGGTAAACTCCAGTTGGTGATCATCATAAGGCAAGCATAAATATAAACAAAAAAAACAAAAAATTATATTTTCATATATCCTCATATAACATCAGGTTAAGACTACTTCCTATGGTCTATGCTATCAATTTACATCATAAAAATATATGTCAGTATAAAAACTTTATTTAACTGCACTTCATTCTGCACATAAATTGCAATAATATAAGGTCAAAAGTACAAGGGGATAAAAGGATGCCAGCTAAATGCTATTATTGTGTAAATCTGATGTGCTCGGGAAGAGCGTTTTTGCAATACTGCTGTTGGTTTTCTGCAAACATGGTATCAGGGCCAGACAAAGCACATTTCAGTCATGTTGCAGATGACACCACCAGCCCACATCTGAGTAAACAGCAAACACAAGTATGGGAGCAAGGCCTGCATGACAGCTGCACAAAATATACCAATAACAGGCTTAAGTAAACACACCACACTGACACCAGGTACTGGCTATGGTCAGAAACCTAGAATTATACAAAGAGAGATACACAGGCTATTATCCCCAACCAGACATGCACACATAGATTTGTTCTAAGTCACACAAACAGAGCCTTGTCTGAGTAAATAACACTGCACTGGTAGTAAACAGCCCGGTGTATACTCTACTGACAGAGCCTGATTCACCGCAAACAGGGATAGAACAGGGAGCACTGGCCCTATATAACAAGTCTCCAGGCTGCTGTCATATTCAGGTGCTGTGGGACTGCTATACAGAGGAGAGGACTGTGTTCAGAACCACCCAGGCCCCTCTTGTAAAAGTCCTCCGTTATCTCACCAACAACTCACAGGCAGTATCCACAAAGCTAGTGTCAGCTGCTTCCTCTCAATGCTCATTCAGTCACTGAGTAGAAAATATGCCCGTACTCACCAAATCCACATGGATGGCTTAGATTTCCACACTAACTTCCATGTTATGCCATATGCAAGGACCCAATTTTGGGCGGTCTTCATCCAAAAGTGGGAACACATAGTGGTTCTAAACCACGTCCATGCAAGTCTGAAATTTGGCAATGCTCTGTGATACTGAGACTAATATGAACGATTTGTTATTATGAGGATTTGGGGGATTTGAAAGGACCTCACAACAAAAAAAAACAAATAAATGAAACAAAATTTTTGTTTTATTATTTCATTATTTTAATGAAATGAATGTCTTTGTGACAATCTGCTATTTTTCTTTTGTGAAAGAGAAGATTAGCCAAATAATCTTCAAGTGCAGTCTTCAAAACTCCTGTGTGAATTTGATTGTACATATTTGACTAAAAGCTTGGGATAAGTGTGGCTATAACATCAATTTCAAGATGAAAAGTTGATCTTTCTTGTGATATTGAAGACATGATTGACACATTTTCATAAGATTTTATTTTTTGTGGAATATAGCTTTATTGCATTAATCTCCCCCTGCCCCTATTAGTGTTAGAGCACTTAGTTAGGGCTCAAAACAAAAAGAGTACCCAGTTCAATACGATAATGCTGCCATATACAGTATACACAAAGCTGACTGTGCATTGGCACCTTTGTGTAATGCTGGTGCATTACTCTCATCAAGAATCTAAGACATAAATCCTACAGTTTCCTTCCACCCTCCAATCACAAATCACCACTTTCTCTTTCTGTCTTTGTTGATTCAGTATCTCTCTCTCTCTCTCTCTCTCTTTCTCTCATTCACAACTTTTAAGGTTGATAATAGTTTTCTTTTGGTGCCAATCTGTTAGCCTTGTTTGATGTCCAACATCATGGATTACATCATGTGTGTTTATCAATAGGAAACGGATCAAGTTGCAGTGAAAATAGATTACATGGATTACATTAATCAGACTTCTTGAAAAAAATAATGACTTGATAGATTGTTCAGCAACATGTTTGAAGGAGGATATGCATTGTGTTTGTAAGATTATGGATGCAAACATAATTTTACACATTGAAATGAAAACTGATATTGGCTATGGAAACAAAATATAGCTGCAAATAAAGGGGTTTCAAGAAAGTGAAAGATTTAACATAGGTCATAGGACATGAGGTCCATGGAAATATTCAAGGTTTACATTTTGAAAATCATAGCAAGTTTCATAGTGATAATGTTGGGTGCATTTATGACCTAGATGCATCCATTTATGTATTAATAATGTGAAATGAAAAAGTGCTTAATGCACCATTCTCCTGTTTAATTAGCCTTGCTTTCACATTTCAGCATTGCTAGATTTTTCAATATAGTCTGAGTGAGAGTATTTTTGTTAGCTTTTAATGGCTCCTCCACCTAGACACAGACCGTCTATCAGCTCTTGGATGTCATTTTATGTCAATGATAGTGATCAAAGGAGAGACTTTGAGCACAGCATCCTCCCCTGAGGAAGAGGGAAGGTCGCAGACACAGATTGAGGTTGGGTCTTTACAGGAGGTGAGCAGTGTAATGGCTCTGTTTAACGGGGGGTGGCACAGGAGGATGTGGTACCCATGATAAGACAGGAAAGAGGCTTAGAGTGAATGTCTGTCTACCTGACATACAACCCCATGGCTGCTCTACATTGTTGTTTGTTTCCCTTTATGCCTCAGTGAGAGTAGGAAGAGAATAAGCAAAAGATAGGAGTGGTTCAACAGAGGACTGTGGTAATGATCCTGCGATAGCTCATGCCTCTGTCTTCTCTCTCCACTGTGATAAGGCTGTATTCATTCATAAATCACCCCTAGTGATCTCTGTCTCACTCTTGTGTTTTTATCATCTGAATCTAAAACCTATCTGTCCTCTGTGAAGCGATGTTACTTAATTTTGCAAGTTTACCCTACAAAGTAATGCATATAGTGACTACAGATTATTGAGGGAGATGCTGCAGGTTAACATTCATACACTAATATTGAAGTATGAATGTAAAAAAAATAAAAATAAAAACTACCAAATATCAATATCCATATCAAAACCTGCTGCACAGAATGTTTATCTAATCTAATATCTCCATATTTTCATTGTTTAAATGTCACCACCTACAGTCATCCTTAAACCAAATCAGTAAAGCAAATGAATGCCCCCCCTAACATTTATCACCTTATATTTATATAAAATGAGATACTGACATTTGCTAAGCAAATGTGAACTAACAACATTTACACACACACAATAAACTGATTTTACAATGATTATGAGAACAATTCAGTCATAATGCTGCACTGATTCATCATCATCTTTTGAGTCTTTCCAAGGTTTTGGTTTATGAAGTACTGGAAGTATAAATTATTATTACTGATTCACAACAGATTTAGCAATATAGAAGGACTGAAATGTTCTTTAAAGACATGATTTTAGCTCCTTTGATTTCCAGTAGAATTACTAACCAAAGCTAATAATGTCTGCTTCTAATGTTCGCTTCCTCAAAACCCTGGTACCAATTAATGTATAGTGTACAAGTGACACAAGATGAGGCAAACTGTCTCTCCTTCCCACTGTTTCTGGGTATGACTAATGTGTAATAGTTGGAGCAAGGATTATATTTTTATATGGCAATAAATAGAAAAATCAACAGAGCCCTGCGGACTAATCTATCTCAAGCCATGCATATGAGGACAAAGTAGCTACTTAAGCTCTATCCTCTTTCAACCAAACAACTGTTCTTCATGTCCAAGGACCGTATCCTTCAGAAGACAGGAGTCTTTTAGTGTTTTGTGCGTGCTTTTCACCTCACTGAGAACCAGGATTAAGGCCTCTGTTCTGTGAACGAATGCTAACTCTAGTTGGTTGCCATTTGTCTGCTCTAATTGAGTTGTCTGTTTTGGAAGGCAGATGTATACAAGGTTTAATAGGCTCTATGAGGACATATAGGCTTCTCTGCAATTAACCGAGTACAGTACACCATGTTAACATGAAAGCCTGATATGGCCTGATTATAAACCAGAGCAGTTGGAGAGAAAGAGAAATATTGTGAGATGTAGCAGCATAGCACAAGTCTGCAGAAGATCTGTGGTCTAACATTTGTATTTCTGCACTTCTAACACTTATTTGTGAGTACATGATGAGTCTGTGTACCAACTATCAGGTCAAATTCCTGGATGATAAAACTAGAAGCAATACAGCAATAGCATGGAAACAAAACAAAAAAAAATCAAAACAGTGAAGGCAGCTGCTAAGACTGCAGAAATATATTTAGTGGCTGCGTGAAAACATATCTGGAGTTCCAATTATACAAAAGCACAAAATGAGCTTGAGATGGCTGTGAAAGGCTACACGGATAGAGGCACACAACGCATTTCACCAACCATGGCTTCTTCAGGTATAGATATACTGAAACACTAGACAAATAAATGTGTTCCTGACGGTGATAGCTAATTCCCAGCAGTCAAACCCCTGAAAGAATGGTTTTAGTATTCAAACAAATACGATCTTGGCCTCTCCTGTTCATTATTTATATGCAGAGCGGAGACAGAGACGTTTACTTTGTGAAGATTTTATATGTTACTTGTGTGGTTGTATAAATTGCCTGCTACTTTTCAGCTGGGTCTTTTAGTCAATCACCCTTCATGATTTAATATCCAGAGCGCTGTTTGATCTTTATTCTTTGATACTAGTGTTTTACATAAAAGTGGTGTAAGAAAACTTCCTATTATATCTGCTACTGTAGGGGTCTGACTAACATGTAAGGCAGCTTTCAGCACCATGTCTCAAAATTTGACTTTGTGACATTTTTATCAAAGGATGCCTTCTTCAGGCAGAGCACACATTTAAAGCCCTTCCACAATAATGCAAATACTTTAATTGCCATACTTGAGCTCTTCTCTTTTTATTGCTCCTCTCCTTTGTCCACATGACCCTGTGTTTCATGAACGTAATGAGCTGGGGCAGTTCCATCTCGTTATCTGTATCTCCATTCATCACTCAAATATAATCTTGCCAAACCACTTCTTGTCTCTATCCGAGGGAGAGAGGAAAAGTGACATTGATGACATAATGGGTACAACAACTGTGTGTTGGCATTTAGTACATAAAAATCTTGACCATGGGGTGAGTTTCCCAAAAGGCATCATAGCGCTAAGTATATCTAGCAATAATTCTTCAAGACATACGTGAATTTCGCAAGTGTTTCCCGAAACGTGTCGCAACTCACGCAGTTCATTCATGATGACCTGGTGCTAGTCGTGAGATTTCAAGTATCTCTTTGCGGGTGGCATGTAGGAAAGATCTTTTACTGCAGGCACAGATCTCTGTCTAATCTGCACTCCACAACATGTCAAAAGCATCATCTGCATTATCTTTGGCCCCAGCATCCCATGCTAGAAGCTAGACCTGTGTCTCTTCTACAACGCTATATAAATCTATATTTTTAACACTGGATTTCCTGTTTGGAAAATATTGCTCTTCTCTTTTATCTTCTGCCATGTTGATGTAAGCAAGGAACTAAACTTCAGGTGAACCTCTTTTTATAGGCTGCAGGACTCTGGATAATTATGTGTGAAGATTTTCACATTTAGGTTGATGAGCAAGTCATGCTTGAGGTTCAATTATGTTGGACGAAGTGCGGTTTGTTGGCACAACATTTTTCTGTTTCTTCAGGGTGAATCAGTTGTGTCATCCCACTGACCACCTGAATCAACAATGATAAATCATGAAGTATATTATCAGTTAACCTTTTAGCAATACCGTTCTATGACTTTCTATAAATGGGTTATTTATTTTATGTGCATACAATATTTATACATATTACGTAGACTTGGAGTGCCCATGGTGGGATTTGATCCCCACCCCTGAGTAGTGCTGTGTGTTATCCATTACATTACATGTACAAGCGTATTTTCTGACCTTCAGAGGCATATAATGTAATCAAATTGAATCAAATCAAATCAAACATCTTACTTGTGCTAATTAAATATATGTCTACATTTGAAATCTACATGCAACAACAGAAAGTGAATTGTTGGGTAGATATGATTGAAAAGATTTTATCAGCAAATCAGTGATTACTCTATCATATCCTATCCTATCATTGTCATATCCTACAGGACAATTACACAAATATAACCGACATCTATCAATAACCGAAGTAACTTTAACTTACTAGATATGCTTAACTTACTGAAGGTGCCCCCATCCCAAGACCATCTGTCTGACATGCAAACACATGCGTCACCAGTAAATCTGCAAACACCCTCTCCAGGATTGGTGTTGTTTTTTATCAGTGTGTTATTGAGGTGTTTATAAATGACACCTTAAGCAACTTTTAATGTGTTTCCTTTGTGGTTTCCCTTACATCACCTAAAGCAAACATTTATAGCCCTGCTAACATTGGGCGGAAGGCAGGAAAACACCCTGGACAGGCTGCCAGTCTATCACAGGGCTAACACGGATAAACAGACAAACACTCTCACCCCTATGGGCAATTTAGAGTCTCCAATCAACCTGACTTGCACGTGTTTAGTCTGTGGGAGGAAGGGTCAAGACTGGGAATCAAACCCAAGTCCTTCTTGCTGTGAGGCAACAATGATAACCACTGAGCCACACTGCCGCCCCTCAACCAAACATGCATGATACTGAATAAAATTTTGGACAGCAGCACTCACAATAATATTCCTTACTTCCATTGCTGTAGTGAAGACAGTTTTCAGTTTGAGAATGAGAAATGAGTTCCCTTGCCCCTCAAAAGCAGATGACAGCCTGTAATTGCCATATTGCGTTACCCTTTCACAAGGTTACAGCAATGCAATTCAAGGTTCAGCTTGCATACTCTGCAGCCTAGGCCTGTTTCACTGTGATAGCCCACCACTGCTGCTTGGGTGCCAGAGCTCCTAATAACGGATTATCATGGAGCTGCTCCACATGCTTCACAGAGGCCTTTTAAGCCTTTTATAACTATGAAAATGCAATAGGCTACATATTAGATTTTGTAGCCAACCTTATTAAGTATTTTCTAAATGATTGAATGTTTATTTGTGGGTTTCTGAAGAGCACAGCTCTACCACACTCATGGGGAAGTTATGGGTGAGAGGAATCTACAAACAATATACAGTATAGTACCAATGTTTAATGTTCTTTATTGTATGTGTTCTTTGTGATGAAGAATGCAGCCTTTCTTCAAACTCACAAAGGACGGCAAATTAATTAAATACCTGTAAAATGACTTCAATGAAATGTTTCATTGACAATGGAAACAGTGTTACGCATCAACCTATGGCAACGCCTTGATACTATAATTGTACATAACTGCCAGAAAGTTAGCAATTTGAAATGAAGTGATTTATTCCATTAAATGTTAGTAATGTAATACATATAATTCAAATTTAATCAGTTATAGTAGAAACCATATATTGTGCATTCTACTGTCATCATTTAATTTTTTACAAGCTGTATACTGTCCGAGAGGATATTTTTATGAGTTGAGAAACAGGACCCTAATTTGAACCAAAGGAAAGTCAAGGACATTTTTGGAGAAATTTCTTGTAACTAGATAGATAATAATAGATATAATATTATAATAATAGATGGATGTGCCCTTGAACAAGGCACTTAGCCTGAATCTACTCCAGTAGTTATTCAGTGACCAGCAGTAGAGGACTGTGGGCTGCCTGAGCTACCAGGTGTGAATGTATGTAACCGAGTGTGTACCAGGGTGTTCCTGAAGGAAAGCATGCATTATCAGTAACCTACCCCAGTAGGAAACCAAACAAATAAATAAAAACAATGCAGTTGAAACCTTCCATGTACTTGCAGACTTGCATGAGTCAGCAGAAAATTCAGACCATAAGCCTAAACTCTTCTTTACCCTGTCCAACTGAAGACAAAATGTGTGTAGTTTTAAGAAAAACACTACTGGGGCACACTCCAACAAAGTCAGGGTTGTTTACATTGTCTCTATAGCATAAATAAAATAAGTAATGAATGATCAGAATTAGATCAGACTGAATGAATTATCTGCAGGTCCTTACACCGGATGCAACTTCTGTGAACAGAGCTACTAACTGATAGGACCAGTCACATTCAGTCATGTGGTGAATGGGGTTTTGTCATCAGAAAAGCAGTGACCACTTTGTTTATAATTGCATTTTTGTAGGCATAAATCACAACTGATGAGCATCTTGACCTTGGAATAATAGTAATAGATAGAAAGTGGTATAGGCAAAAGCTCAAAACCCAAACAATAGCCAAGTCAAATCAATTTGAAACGCCCCTTCAGTGATAGCTGTGCCTGTACAGTGACTTTGGCAGCAAGAAGGACAACATGTTCCAAAATTGCATTGAACATGCATGGAACATCATAACAGCTATCTGAAAACAGGATCGGGGCCTTGTCCCTTTGAATAACTAACTAAATCATTCTGGTGTAAACCTTATAGCCTGATATGTGAAAAGTGAAATGAAAAGTGTGAGCATGCAACATTGTAGTACAATTATTTTACTGAAGAGTTGATTCTCATCTGCAAAAGATTTATTCCATAAGCCCTCCTCTTCCAGAGGTCTGTGTCTAAAGTCACCTTGGGAGACCAAATTGACGGGATAACTGATGGCGCAAATGGGTTGGAAATGGGTACATTCGCCAGGAGGGAAGAACATAGAGCCATACCGCTGCCGACGTAATGGAAGGCAGGACTTCAGTGAGATGTAGGCCAACAAGGACAAACTGCCTTCTTTTAAATGGCCATCCACCATCTCTTGAACGCCCTTTCAATGAATGGGGCTGCTGAGCTCTGTGATTGATTTAACTTAGGTGCTCATGTGTGAATGGACATAGACTACACACAGTCTGCAGCTCTGCAGCACCATGTTTCCTTTCACTATCCAGAGCTTCGAAGCGCGTTTATGTGTTATGACGATTTCAACATTTTGCGTCAAAAACGACAGGCAGTGGTTTCACTGGGATTGTGCTATATGCATGCGCTATTGATAGGCCTAGTGGCCAAAACCCCTCTGTGTTCTGGCTTATGTAGGTCATCAATGACAACATCTGCGATATGAGAGGAAGCGTTTCGTCAGCATGTGGTTATTAATTATGCCTTTTTCACTGAGGGCCCTTACCTTCTGTTGTCGTCTTGCCATATCTGTGGGTTGTTTTGCATTGAATGGATAAGCGACGCATCGCATCACAAAAACATACAATTGCAGCTTCTTTTTACGGTCTTCTTCCTCTCTCTGCAGTTTCTCCAAAT
>CABFOQ010053426.1:0-31495 GCA_900660455.1 Gephyroberyx darwinii
TGTGCATAAATCAGCAGGCTAATAAATTGAAAGCTAAATGACTTCTTGCCCTCAGCATATATCATAGAAGGAAACCAAATGAAGCCCTATATACCCTTGAGGACAGAGGAATGCTTCTGTTCATAACAGTGATTTGTGGATGGCTCTCGTGGCTGTTGGCTTCAGAAATCAGAGCTTGGACTCCACTTACTTACACTAACAAGACAAAAACATTGTGTGCAATGAGGGCTGAGCATACTTACCTATAGTATATTTTAATTTGTTTATTAACACCTTTTTACTAACTAAAAACAGTGTAGAGAAGGTATTACTGAATATCCACAGTACCAAATCCTCATTAAACATTAATCTCATGACATAATCTCAAATGAAGATGTATTGCAGAGAGCAAAGTACAAAGTACATTATAAAAGCTACATGATATCTGAAAGTGAATGTTCCACATTGCATTGTCAAATATCAGCATTGTTCACACTGCATTTTGTGTGACATGATTAGACAGTATTGAGGAGTTTGGGAAATTCGTCATTTATGTATCATGTGAGAATATTTCTTGATCATTCTCTATCATTTCCGATCTGCTGTTAGTTGCCAACAGCAGATCCAAGTCAACACTAATGGCCAAGTGTGTTGGGATTCAAATGAACTCAACACCAGTGCAATGGCGCCACCCCCTGGATTTAAAACATATACAATCTCAAGTCTGCTTTGAATGTCTGTGATGGTTTTGTGATTGAGTTTCCATTTCAGACAATAATGAAAACACCAGATATTAAATAAATTCCTTGTATAGTTCTGTATAGCAGTCCAACAACAGTTTTTTAAAGATGAAATAACCATGCAAACGAGTCAAACTGAGAAGTTAGAATTAAGTTAAAATAAATACTTTTTTGTTTAATTAATGCATGTAATTTCAGTGAACATATGCTACTTTAAGTTATGTTTTTATTGGTCAGAGTAGCCAAGCGTAGCAATACATTTGGATGTTTAATAGCAGGCAAAAACATGTAACCATTTCATATCAATCATGTTACCAGGAAAGCTTTAATTCATCTTTGGAAGACAGTACTTCATAAAATGCATCTCCTAAATACAAAGGATAGTCAACATCTTTTTAATCAAACCATTATCCAAATTCCTGTGCAAAAAAAAAAAGAAAAAGAAAGGAATGCAGTAATGGACTAAGCTCTTCTTGGCAGCCAGTTAGCTGGGATGAGAGCCAGATGAAACAGCATTTTCATTTATTTTTCTCTCAAAGAAAAAGAAAAGAAAAACATAGCTTGTCAACCTCTCCCCAAACCCACCTGGATCACCATAGCAATAGACGTATGTGACAGATGAGATGAGCTTTGTTTGTGTGGTCTCAGCCTGTCCAATGTCCCGATGAAGACTAGGATGTGCCTGGGACAAATAGTTTCACCTTACAGGATGCTCTGGCAAGACACAGTCTGTATTCTGACTTTGCCATGGATGAAGCAGCCAGGAAATATACATGAAGTGTGCTATAAAAACAGAAAGTACCTCTTTTCACTGTAGAACAGGCTTTAGCCACTTGGATATGAGCCTAGTTAAATGCCTTAATGTAATTTTATATGTTTCAGTTGAGGGATGTATCTAAGAGAACATTTTCAATCCACATAATGTCACACTTTGTTCTACAAAGCATCAGTAGCCACCTCCTATTTCCTAACAAAAAGACGCATTATGCCAAGTAGATCCCTAAAAACAAATTCCTTTCTACCCTCAGCATCCAGTTATCATATACAGGTAACTGCCAAAATAAAGGACATGCTTGAGTAACTGGGATACAGAGTATATTGAAAGAACAATGCCATAATCTATTATTTTGTGTGCCACGGCTTGAAGAGGAGATCTCTGACTTTGAGAGAGGGCTAACTGTCGGGGCATGTTTGGTAGGAGCGTCAGTGACAGGCTGCTTCATCTGTCAATGTTTCAGGAGGAACAGTGGCTAAGGTGATGTTGGCATGGAAGTCTGAGTGAAAGACATCAGCAACCCGGAGCAACTGTGGACAGAAGCACATACTCTTTGACCATGGCGGTTTCAATTACTTGAGAGCAAGCCATCTAAGGCTTGAGCAGTCAGTTTCCTCATGAACAGTTCGTCCAGAATTTCAGAGATACTATGGTCAGCCACTATAAAAATACCACCTAAAAAATGCACTTCTGCAAGTGAAGTGGTGAAACAAACACAAGCAGCGGTCTACTGAGCAGAAAAACATATGGTAAGATGAGTCATACTTCAGACGACTCTCAACAAGTGGAGGAGTATATATGTGGCATGTCAAAAGATGTTTATTTCTTATGGTGATGGTTGTGGTGACTCTATTGTGGTATGGGATGCGTTTTCCTGGCATGTTTTGGTCCTTAGAGGGCAAGGTAAATAACAATACATACAAGCCACATTTGGTTTAATGAGCTTGGACACCAGTGAAATAGACTTGTATGAGATCAAATGATGTTCTTCTGAGTTTAAATGGGCCTTTTTTAAATTATGTATTTATGAAAAAATGTAAAAAGTATATGTTTATGCCTCACAGCTGTTTAAGTATCCGGAGGTCACCCTCAATCTATTACACTGTGTTCAAATAAAGGGCTGGTTACAGTAAATGGGCCAATTAAATGGTAGGCTAGATAACACTGACTATGTTCACTGTGTTACACTGTGTTTCAGATGAAATTGTTTTATTCAAGTTCATTTTAAGAAAAGAATTGACAAGGTAACCACTGTGATATCATTTGAAAAGATGAAAGGAAGGGATAAAACAAACAAGAAAACTCATGGGCCAGTAGTTCAAAAAGCATTTTCATAAAAATATATTCAAGCAAAAATCTTCGCTGAAAGAGCTCATCAAAACATTGTTGATAAATCACAATTTTGCTTCAAGGTTTATTTCTCAATGATTTATCAACACTGTTATTGACCAGTGACGTTTGACATCCCAGGCCGCGTCCATGTGGTTTCCGGTCTTGCTTTGAATAATGGCTGCTTCTACTTGAGCAACCTCAGACCGATGAAATCTATCTTCACCCTATGTCTCTTCTCATGGTGGTGGGACCTTTAATGCCCCCATCGGTCCCTGAATGGTTTGACGTGATGTAAACCATGTGTAAACCATACGACATTCACCAGATTTCAACCCAAAGGCACCAGTTCCTCTAATATGACTGTATATTATATTTCAGCTCCTATGTAGTAACAGGGTCTTTATTATATGTCAATTAATTACGTGTAAAATAGGTCTGTTGTGCACTGAAATCACTAGAAAGCAGCGATAAATCAAATTGTTTTAAACTCACACGAAGAAAGCTATTTTCAGGATTAGGATTTGTGAGAATTCACTAAAAATCCTGATTTTTATAAAACTGTCCTCTACTGCACGCGCACCTACAACCCTTCTGAAAGCTCTCTTAGCAACGCATGAATGTTTCGTTTTGAATTATAAAACAAACTGTCTCCAGATTTTCTTAGGATACTATTCATGCAAGTTACTTACCTGATAAATAAACTGCATTTCAACGCAGGTTTGTTTTTTCTACAGCAGGAAAGCTCCTAACATGCATTACCCAGATCTTGGTGAGTTCACGTGTAGTCGAGAGACATTTAGGCCGAGTTTGATGGTCACATTGCTATAGAAAATAACGATAGCTAAATGTAGAAACTCAACAACGTGAAGAAATGACCCTGTTACTCTATTACTGTAGGGGATGCCGACTTTACTGGACCTGTACGCAAAAGGTGTGTGCTGTTTTCAACAACTGACTGGAGTAATTTAGCTAGCTTAACGTTAGCTGTTATTTGAAAACATACCAGCAGCCAACTAGTGTTAGCAGTTAACGTTAGTTGTCAGGTTTATAATTCCAACAATTAAGTTGAGTAATGTAATGGTAGCAAAATGTCTGTCAAAATTAGAGATGTTTAATGATGAATATAAGTTAAAGTTAATGATTCATGTTACATAAAGCGTTTTGGAGAAGAACTCATATACACATATAAACATGTAGCAAACGTCTGCTTCCTCCTAGGAGCTGTACAGATGTACCGTGTTCAGTTCTCTTCCTCTGCTTTACCACCGTCTATATAGCAGTAGGAGTAACTGGTAACAAATATTATATTGATATTATAATCTCTCTCTCTCTCTCTCTCTCTCTCTCCTAAATTGAAAACATATGTCTTACATGTATACAAACTTCCAGGTAAATTGGCAAGAATTGCTATTATATTAAGATAGTGCTGTAATTTTGCTACTCCTATGAGTGACCATCTATTTCAAACAGCCCCCTTTCTCCTTCCAGAGTCAGCTCTGTTTTAACCTGAACTTGCTCTCTCTCCACTGACAGCCTGGCTTCTCGGTGACCCTCGCCACATTCTCTTACCCAGGGACTCCAATGGAACTTTCTGTGGAGCTGGAAAGTATTTGTTAGTGTCTGATATTGCTTTACGCACAAACACACAAAGAGACAGTACGGTGATCAGAAGGTTTTAATTGCAATTGCGTTGAATTATGAAAAGCCTTCTTTTCCACTGTCAGGGACCGATCCAACATGCTATACATAGACATACTGAAGTGTGAAATGGTTACTAATGTGATGGCTGCTGCGCTGGATGGTATACAATGCCCAACTATGCAGGTAGACACTTTCTCCTCTCTCATATATAATACCCAACAATACAGGTAAGACACTATACAAACTATGCTGTTACTATACCAGCATGATGGGTACCAGATCTTTCTCCCTTCACCCCTCCCTCTTTGCTTGCTCTCTATTTCTTTTATTTTAGTGACTCTCTCTCCTTATTTCAGTGACTCTCTCTCTCTCTCTCTCTCTCTCTCTCTCTCTCTCTCTCTCTCTCTCATATTATTTCAGTGACTCTCTCTCCTTTGCAGATTTGTGTTAGCGAGTGTCCCTCTGAATTTTGGATGCTGCCTCCTGATGCCTACACACCTGGTTCCCAGCCCAAAGATTTCTTTGACCAGAAGTACTGTGACCCCAGCCTTGACCTGGACACCACCACACTGGTAGAGTAATAGCACAGTTTATGTTGTGTGGACTTAACCTTATAGAGCATTAACCTGGATGTATGTGTCTCCAAATAATTCAAGCATGGGAAGCATGTAACTGCTGTCATATTAAACTGTTGTAAAACAGCTTCACATGCTTCCTATCCTCCTGTTGAACAGTGCACTTTGTCTTTTTCAGAGCATCCAAAATATCCTTGATGAGGAACTATGTCCATCTTTCTATGTCCCAAGTATACCAAGTAAAGTGCCTCTGCTTTGCAAATCCCTTTTTATAATTACCAAACCTTTGAATGCCTACCAAATATGAATTAACTCTCATGACATGTAACTGATGTACAGAAGGTAAAGCTAGCAGGCTTATTCTATATCTTGGAAATATTTAATGTCATTTGTAGTTTGCAATTGACGATTTGATGTTTGACTTTGTCCAGCTCTGGGAAAGTGTTTACCCAGTCTAAGTGCTCTGAATGACATCCCTTCTAACTATACTCTGCCTGGTATGGGCTCCATCAACGAAACTGTCAAGAGCATCACAGATGCCATGGGGTTGGTACCAATCTGCATCCTCAGACATTTGTGTGTTTATGTATGCGTGGATTCGCTCTAAATATGAGAAATGTTTAATTATTTTTATGTTGGAACAGCCATTTCTTTGAGTAATATAATTTCAAAAAATGTGTGTGTGTGTGTGTGTTGTCTATTCTTCCAGCGCTCTAAACACTGGCTTCGACACCAAGCCCATGGTTGTGAGGATCTCTGAGGACTTTGCCTCTTCTTGGTACTGGATACTACTGTAAGTGTGATCTAAATAACTCCCATTTACCAAATAACAGAGATTGATTCATACCCACTGATCCCTGTTGTGTTATTTCAGTGGTCTAATGGTGGCCATGGTCCTCAGTCTTTTCTTCATGTTGCTGCTGACGTATCTGCCATTTTGTATGATCTGGATACTCATCGGTGGAGTGCTAATTTTAGGGGTCAATGGTAATGCAGAGCATATTTTCATTTGCATGCAATTACTTTTAATGCAAATCTGTCTATTTCTCTGCTACATTTGACACAATTTACGATTGACATGACTTGCATTCCTCTCACACAGGGATATTTTACTGCTACTCAGAATATGTCTACTTTAGCACTTCCAAACTGTCCATCAGGGATCTCAACTTCAGAACAAAGATGTCTGTTTACCTTCAAGTGAAAGAGACCTGGCTAATATTTTGTGAGCCTCATAAAATATAATGTGTACATTTTTCTATTATGTATATAGAATTTGCTGATGGTGGTTAGTAGTGTTGGGATTCTGAAACATTTCTCTTTATCTCCAGTGATCATCCTGTTTTTGATTGAATTCAATCTGCTGTTGATGCTTTACTGCTCCAGGAAGAGACTCTATATTGCTGTGGCTCTTCTAGATGAGTCGAACAAGTGAGAGTTCCTCTTTTCATATTATAGTCATTGTTTTGCCTACCACAGGGTAATGTACAAGTAATGTCTTTGTTCCACAGAGCTATAAGGAACATGATGTCCACACTGGCTTACCCCCTGTATACCTTTTTTCTGGTGGTGTTGTGTGTTTGCTACTGGGCAATGACTTCCCTCTTCCTGGCAACCTCTGGAGCTCCCCTATACAGGGTAGTGGCTCTCAACACCTCTGTCAGTGGCTGCAAACTTATCAATGGTACAGAGGAGTGCTGGCCAAAGGTAAATTGATTTGATAGGATGCTTTCCAAAATGCAAACATAACAAGAAACATTTTGAAAAGACTTTAATTTACCAGTGTTTTCCATAAGTTACCAATATCAACCTTATTACTCTGTTGTTTTTCCTTTTCTCCCTTTTTTCATCAGACGTTCAACACTTCGGCCGACCCACGCTGCCCATCTGTCCGCTGTATCTTCTTTAAGTACGATGATAAAGGGGTATTCCAGCAGAACATCATCTACTTGCATGTCTTCAGCAGCTTTGCTTTCCTCTGGTGTGTCCTCTTTGTAATTGGCCTTGGCCAGTCCACTCTGGCAGGGACCTTCGCCTTGTACTACTGGACAATCAACAAGGGAGACATTCCTGCCTGCCTCGTGTACCAGACCTTCATCCGGACTCTACAGTAAGAGCCACAAGACGCAACAGTGAAGTAGTCTCCAGGCCAGATACATTATGTCATTTTCCTCTTCAAGCCACAGTGGTCCTGAACATTTTTAAATACACATATTGGGCATGTTAGATTTATAAAACTCAGTGTTAACAGAATTACACCACGCAAAATCTGCGGCACGGTAATTTAAACTCATTCATAAAGTCACTGTGGCGGTGATTGCCGCGCCAAAATCCCATTACCCTTGTGTTATTCTCAGCCGTGTCCCAGGTGAAAGCCAATGAAAATCGACACATTAATGAAGCGTTACATATTGATAGACTCGTTTTGACATGGGAGCTGTAAATTTGGACACACATCCAGAGACAGAGGTCTGACTAAGCCCAGTACTCAAGCCACCGGTACATTGGAAGCTGCCAGTTGCATAAAAATGTAATGCACTAGTAACTTTCAACCAGACAGGAACTGCTTGGTTGCATTGAGTTGATTTCAGTTCTTCCTCTAGGTCATGGCAGAGGTGTAAAATTGTATCTGTTTAGTGTAAATGTATCTCTAGTCTCCTCCTCTGTAACATGCACATTAGCCATTTCTCACAGCAACATTTTGTAGCAATCTTCAGTCCTCCTCAAGCAAGTCACCTTCCTCCTCATGTTAACTTACAACTACAATCGCAGTGTTTGCCATGATGCTCAATCCAAACAGATCAAAACATGCCTTTTAAATCAATTGATTAATCAACTGAGCAGACGTATATGTCTAATTTATTGATGACTTGCACGTGTGGCCAAACATGTTTGAAAACATTCTAGAAAAGAAAATCCATTTCACACAGGTTTCGTACAGGTTTCATTTCGTCAGGCTACCACAGGTGTTATTGTCTAGCCCATTGTGTTTTCTTCTTTTGATAGATGCCATGTTGGCTCTGTGGCATTAGGTTCACTACTGCTCGCCCTATTCCAGTTACCAAAGATGATACTGGAGTATCTCTACCAGAAGTTCAAGGGTGAGGCTAAATCTAAAATTCATATTTGATGTGAATTGACAGTGTTGGTATGATTATGTGACTCTCTACCTCATGAACAGATCACATGTTTTTTATGTCTCCTCAGACTCTGAGGGGTCATGTGGCCAGTTTGTGCTCTGGTGTCTCCGCTGGGGATTTTGGTGCTTGGAGCACTTCTTGAAATTCCTCAACCAAAATGCTTTTGTCATGGTAAGTCCTGTTAATGTAGCTATTCATTGGCTTTGTCTGTCATTAAATAGAGTCATCGTGTATGACAGTGTTATGTTAATCAGGAAGTCAATATGCATGTATTAATGCCTCTTATTACTGTGATCCATCCTCAGATGGCCATTTATGGTGGAAACTTCTACACTTCTGCTCGACACGCCTCTTATCTGCTGATGAGGAATGTTGACCGGTGAGTCTGCTGAATTTTCTCTAAAGGAAACAAGTTTCACATTCTGTCAGATTGCTAATATGTTCAATGTTTCTCCACAGGGTGGTGGTATTGGACCAAGTGATAGATTTGCTGTTATTATTTTGCAGACTACTGGTGGTTGGAGCAGTTGGTAGGTTGGTAAGAAAATAAAGCTGTAATCTAATATGACGAATGTATCAGAAACAAAAACTACATTTAAACTCATATTGCGTCATGAATAGAGTTCCTATCTTCCTGTCCTTCCCTTCCTAGGGATGCTGTCTTTCTATTTCTTCTCTGGGAGAATGCGCCTGCCTGGTGATGCCTTCCAGGCAGAGATGTTGAACTATTACTGGGTGCAAATTCTTGTGAGTTTGATTTGTTCACATTTTAACCAAACTGGAATCCACAAGTATTATACAAGCACTAACAATGCTGTTTGATTTACCTCAATATTTACCATTAGTGAGATGACATTATAGAACAGCAACATACTCATATATGTTATGTAGTAATGAGGGAAATACAAGGGTCGTACCAACTGTGAGTGTTGTCGCTCATTTAACACACTCTTTAATTCTTCTCTGTGCTTATGATATTTTGTCTAGATTGTGATGGTGGGAGCTTATGTCATCGCTCTGGGCTTTTTCAGTGTCTACAGCATGTGTGTTAAAACACTGACCCTCTGTTTTAGTGAGTACTACCGACCCAATGCATCATTATTGCATCATCTCTGTGTATCTAAAATCTCATTCTCACTCTCAACTTCATTAATGTAACCTTTGTTTTCTCCATGCCATAGTGGAGGACCTGAAGAGGAATGATGGATCATTGGACAAGCCTTATTACTGCACCAGAAATCTGATGACCCTCCTTCACAAACCTGAGACCATAAATCAAGAAGCTGTAGCTCTCCCCTAACCCTTTCCCCAACTCCTTACCCAGGTCTTCTCTGACATTTTCATAAGCCATCTTCAGTGTTTTCTGTGTTGTGGTCTTTTGCAAACATATTTCCAGACTTCTGCAGAATCCTTTCATTTCCAGTTTTGCTTTTTTGTGTAACTGACATATGTTATTGTTCCCCATGTGTAGAACATAATCCTAGGACCAAGGCTAACCAAATTATTTTTGTATTTATTTTACATTTTCTTTTCAATTTCAGTACATGGTGCCAATGAGAGAGAAAAGCTTTTCACGAGGACAGATTTTCTCAATTCCAGCAATGTTTTTTGTGTTTGTTGTTTTGTAGGACTAGTAAAGGTACTTTAATGCATCATATATTTGCTTCATGCTATGCTGTCTGTCATGTACAGTATAGTAAATAGGCCTGATACCATAATGGGCGCAGATTAGGTGCGTCCAATATTAACTTTAAGCATTAGCAGGGCAGCCCCTGAATTTAGATGGGAGTAGTTTAACAAATCAGACATTCCTGTGGTCTAGGACAGGCCAATTGATATTTGTGTACATGAAACGTCCCTCAAAGCCAGACACTAGAGAAGTTATACTTGAACCCTTACGGTAAGATCATCCAAATGAATCTGATCAGATTTTTTAAAAATCCCAACATCTCTCCTAGTTCCTAATTGTTCTCTTTAAGAATATAGTGTTTTCAATAATAATGAGGAATTTACACTATTAGTTGCATAGGCATAGCAATGCAGTGATGCACTCAATCTGGACTCACGGTGGTTCATGACCTCCCATCACTTTCATGTTTAATTACTAAACATAGAGATAATTGAAAGTAAATATACTACAAATATAGAGGAAAGAGAACAATATATATTTAAAGTTATTTTAGCACAAATGCTGTAAGGTATAGGGCTTAGAGTAGGACAGATTGTAAGGAATATCTAGGCATTAGGAAACAATCTATGGTATGCTTTTATTAGTAGAGCAGCTATTTTTATCCAAAATAATTTTTATAAAATCAGCCTTTACAAAAATATAAAGCTTTATACAGGCATAGATATTCATAATAATGATCTATTATCTGCAGTCACACACTAACATTGCCTCGGATGCTATAAAAGGCTTTCACAACAAAAGTGGTCATATTTCATTAGTCACAAACTGTGATGCCTCACTGCATCTGAAAAAGGGGGACCTGAAGAGCAATGTGTCCATTTTTTTCCATAGTTGCTGAGGGCATTTTCTGTTTGTTTCCATCATTTCACTGTAATGTGTGCCTGGGCTGAGTCCACTCCCAGTTGTGACAGCACAACATACATTCTCCACAATACCCTTTGACACAGCTAGGGTTAGGTGCTGACAACCTGCTTGGTTCACTCATTTTCCTATCATTGACAACATCTGAAACAAAGAGGCACACCCAAGAGCTCCTCTGTACAGCAAACAACTCACCAGATTTTTGATTCTGTAAAGGTAATCAGTAATCTTTAATTCATTTACATTACATTAGGGTGAGTGAGTCCCAACCCTGAAAGGATTTGTGAAGTTATATCGCATTAGATTAATTTACAGTCATATTGATACTTGTCTTTTCATTAAGACAACAGAATAATCATCCACTAATAACTTGCCAAAGTGTTTCATGGATGCATTCATATTGTACACAGTGACACCTTTAATTCAATTCAACTAATATTTTGTAAACTACAAGCAAAAAAATGCAATTCTTTGATGCACTGAGCTAGATATTGCAGATTGTTGTCACTTACAGAAACGCTGAAAGCTGAGAAAAAGAAGTAATTACATACATTAAAAACATATCAATCACATGTCAAATCTAGATCTAAATCTAAAAACTGACAGTTCTAGAGAAATTTTACCCCACGACTTGAAGAAACTGACAGCCTGGTCACATCTCACTTTTCAGACTTCACTCCTCCAGGTAAGAGGTGTAGTCTTCAGGGATTAACACACTGAATCTACTGCAACACTGTAACTGCCAATTAATGCACACACACACACACACACACTATGGCCATCATCTTAGGTGTTACAGCTATATCAATAATGTTCAATATCTCATATTTAACCATTAACCTTTGGCTTTGAAACCTAATATAAATCAAAACTGATGAATCATATTTCTGTGCCAGAGCATCTAGATGATCTGGCGTTGAACTGAGAATCCTTTCTCTGAACTGCCCCTCACCAAAACACTAACCCTTTGTCTTGTGTCCTGTAATGAACTGGAGGATGGATTGAGCACGGAGGAGTGGACTCCAAAGGCCAGAGGGAGTCCAAACTCAACACTAGTCTGATTTCTGCAGTATGCTGGTCAAGTAACAGTACTAAAGTTCCATACAATCTAACATAGTTGTAGTTAACATTCGTGCTGGTTATGTTATATAATCAAGTTTTGAAGTCTGTTATAAGTCTGTCCAAGTAAAGTTATAGTTTGTACAGCTGACTTTATGACGCTCTCAGTGTGGTGTTTTTGACTCTTTGCACGTCTGCTTTTCATGTGTAAGAAGTTTTGATTTGCTCATCCTCGCATCAGCTCTGCTAGAGCTGAACTTCCTTAAAGGTTAATGAGAAATGACATTGACATGTCTAATTAATCTGAGAGTTTTCACTATCAATCAGAGGAAATGTTTGTCGCACTGAGACGTATCCCAGTAAATTATGTGGTACAGTTACCTGATTGATTTTCACTTACAGCCAGACCGGTGACATATCTTTGGCTGACACTGTTTATAAAATGGATATGAAAGAAAGAAGGATATGACCCCTCTGTCTGATGGATGTTTATACTAAATTGTTATTTTATTGAGAAAAAAATGTAACATCTCAGGTGTGAAGTGCATATCATTTCTCTTTTGGCTCCTCGCTATACAACTCTGGCCTGTGAACGGAGTTTTAGTCACCATAAATCAACACGTTTGTTTAACCCTTCTTTAACCCTTTAAGATCTTTTCATCAAGCCTCATGATAATATCTGGGTTTTGAATGTGTAGGTAGGTATATACGATCACTCAGTGATTAGGTTGATTGATTCTATTGTTTGATATGTGAGAGGAAACTGCAGGTGCATTAACTCTGCAGAAGTAGTGTAGGTTCAACATCCTGTGCTCTCTGTTTGGTAATAACACTGATAGGGGACCAGCACAATGCTCTCAGCTGAAACTGGCTTAAACAAACAGAGTAGGGAAAAACAAACAGTAGGCTAGAGAAAATCAATGGAAAACATTTGGCAAAAGTCACTTGTTTCAGTGACGTGATTTAACACTGCTAACTTGGAAAACTGCAAATGCATACTGTAGATATTACTATTCCACATTTAAACATGATTTAAACAATAATAAAGTAATTATATATTTGAATTATTATATTTTTCTCTGGAAATATGTGGCAGTGTAACCAACACAAGCTGCATAGAAAGACTGCACTCCTTTTCACTGATTACTATCTTTGTAAAATGCACACAGATTAGTCTAAATAGTACATCAGTTTGTATTTATTCATACCTCATGCACCACATCACCATTTCAGTATCAAATATATCAATCATATTCTTATATTTCAGTGACTGCAGCCACTGAGCACATGGCACCACTTTAAACGTTGAGGTTTGTATTTGGCAGTAAAAACATCACCACGTAACCAGCATCAACACAATGAACTGTTGAAAATATCTTCTACCTTCTGAAATTATCTGCTTGGTACATATCTAAAATAATACATCACAGTATAAAAATAGCAAATACACAATATTAATTTAGAGAGCAATATTTTATGCACATGCATGGTAGCATCTTCACTGTTTTACTAGCATTGGGACACGTAATGCCATATTTCACTTTGGTAGAACATTTCCATTTTTAGCACACAAACCTCAATATACGTTCATGACTCATACTGATTAACTACCCTTGGGATCAGTCACACTGTTCATGTTGTTTGGTTTCCTGACTATTCACCCGCGTATGTTTCAGAAACCCAGTCTAAAAATCACACATAACCTGTCCGCCAGCAGGGATTATGGATACCCAGGGCAGTCAACAGGGCAGTGGTTAACTATTGAGCTCATATGGAGGTGTGAAAATGTTCTCTCAAAGTGAAACATCACGTTAAGGCTTCATCACATTTTGCAGATGTACAGAGAAAAGTGACAAACTACAATGCATTTTCTTCTGTTTTCAGTATGAGGTGACATTCCTTCACAACTGAAATAACACCAGAGTACAGTAGCATAACATGTCCTTTCACCAAGTGAGACCTAGAAATACAATGCAAGTACCAGAATAAATCTGAGTATATGTCGTCTAATACTTCTATAATGTCCTTGTAAAAAAATTGAATCAAAACAAGCAAGTCTATAGCACAATATAAAGCCATGTTACCTCTGCACTGTAACATCTGCTGTGTAACAAAGACTCCAACTCTGTTTTTCCAAGTGCGTGAAGGTGGTCATCGCTAGAGCACGTTTCCAAAATTTTCAAAAGGACTACGTTTTGGGGTAAGCAGAAGCTCGAAGGATATCTAGACAGTTCACTGTGATGAGAGCACCGGTCAGCTGCCTCCACTGTCTGGTTACAGGGGTCTTCATTTTGTCCAAGAGCAGGTGAAGGTCCTGGATCATGTCCCTGTAGCTGTCTCCGTAGCGCAAGCTCCAGGAATACAGGAAGTCATAGGCAGGTTTCCACATCGACTAAAACAGAACAAAAAAGACCCAAATACTATATCAATTTGTGAACTAAACATGCATCCTATTTAAAACACATGAGGATGGCTGACGCAAGAGTCAACGAGATCAGTGAGATCTATATCCGTTATTTAGAGTATCAAATAATATTATCAGTTAAATGAAACTGACCTGGGCACTGACTTCACCATTCTTCCCTCGGTGTGGTGTCTCATAGCCCGCTATCTGAGCACTGGAGAGTTTTCCAATTTTCTCAGCAAGCTCCCGCCATCGAATCCCCAGCTCTACTGCGGTGGACAGAATGACTGTATTCTGAATCAACTGTGCCACGAGACTCAAAGAATCCATCTTCAACAGACCCTAGGGTGATGACCACATATACAGTATAAGTTGTAGCACAAACATGTAAAGCATATGAAGACTATGTCAGAGCAGAAAGGCTTTTAATTAGTACATGTACAATATGTGTAGTGGGTTTGTGTGTGTCCATTGTGGAGTTAGTTTTACTGTGATGATTCAGTAATTGCAATGATTTCTCCTGTATGTAGGGCACCCAAGAGTTTTCTTTGGGTGCAAAGAAAAAGTGAAATAAAATTTAAAAAAAACGTTCTCCTTCAATAACAAGCTCATTTTTATTTTTATTTTTATACGTTTAAAAATTTTTAAACGTTCTTTTTTTTTTAACTTACAACCATAAGCTCATGTTGGAACTTTTTCCTGCTCTTCTCAGCGTGGCAGTCTTCCTTCAGCTTCTCCAGTACACAGGCCACCTTATCAGCTTCAGTTTCAGCACGCCTCCGTGTGATGGCGTCCAAGGACAGGTTGCAGTACCCAAGGGCATCAGCAAAACCTTTCCAGCTGGTTATGTGTTCAGTGACCAACGTCTGGATGGCTGAGTACATATAAGTAAGCTTCCTGAAGGGCAGTGTCATGTTGTCTAAGAGAACCTCTGTGGTGATATGAATGCCAGTGAAGTCAATCACTTGGTCTCTGGTAATGAGCTTGACATTTTTGCAGTGAACCAAACCAGTCCTGCCTCGGAGGAACCCAATATACCACTCCTTCACCTTTGAATTGCCCACTGACCTAACAGTCTCTCTGGACAGGAGAGCCACAGTGTCCCCCTTGAAGTACTCCAGAAGGTACTCCACTCGTGGCTGACGGAGCACTGACTTCAGAGCTACCCCATACCATTTTAGGTTCACAGGTTTGTCCTGAAATGTGGGGAATTCTGGAACAGCTTCTTCAGGAATAGGTAAGGATCTTGCCATCTCCTTCCGCCTGTCCATTTGTCTGGGTGCTCGCTTTTCTGTCGGAATGGGTGCAGCTACCGGGGATGGCACCTGGAAATGTGCGATGGTTGCAGCTTTCGATTCCCTCACATGAATATCGAAATTGAAGCGAGTCATTTGTGCATTACCGGTATAAGATATTGCAAGTGGTAGACGCACAATTTTCCCGATTTTGAGTTGACTTTGTCTCACTTCTTTCATTTTGTCTTCAGCTTTGATTTCAAACATCGAGTCTGTGACACTAGTGGTAATATGCAGGTCATGCAGTTTGTCCGGTTTAAACTGATGTTTTCCCCACAGCTGCAACACAAGTGGAGGCAGGTTTTTGTTGCCTCTACGGACATCTGAAAATGGAAGCCTCAGTGGAATATCATTATGACAGCAGACAACCATTACAACCTTGAAAGATGGATGAATGTACCTGGGACCATAAACTGCTACAGTGATTTGACGGTCAAGGTAATCCCAGACTGATGTAGCAGGGGATTGGATAACAGAGGCCTCTGCCGCTGCGATAACATAAAAGTGTGCCTTCAGGTCTTGCAGCTTCATCTGCATAGTATTCTTGTAAATGTAACACTCCTTTACTTTGTGATACGGTCCCTCTCTTCTTTCGGCCACTAGCCCCACCAGGGTAGCCATCACCTGACTTACTGGGTCACTCTTTACCTCTCCAGCTAGTTTCATCTCCAGAGAGATACATTCCCTCATGTTGAGGTTGCTAAGACTCACTTCCAGAAGTGGACTCATGGTTGTCATGTAATTGTTGTTCAGTCCATGAGGAGGGTCTAGCATCGCTTTAAATGCAATTTCCTGAACTTCCCCGGGAGGAACATGGCCTTCTGGGATATGGATGCTAATTTCGGAGTCTGGTAACTGTAAAGAACCTCCAGCGTGACCTATCTTGCAACTGATCTGAGAGTCAGTGGCCTGGGTCTGAGCCCATCCAGGGCTCTGGCTCATCAAACCCAGGTCCAGGCATGACCGGGTTAACTGTCTGTGGCTCAGCCAGGCCATCTTATAGGCCTCCCTGTCATTCTTTAGCCACTCAAAATCTGGGTTCAAAACCGGCCCAGGTGGTTTGAGGCTATTTTCCCTTCTTGACTCCTTTCTCTCGAGTTCATCCAGAATGTCTGAGGCACTCCTCCATCTCCCAGATCTGTTGGTGACCTTGCGTTTGGGTTCCAAAAAACTCCCCAGGTTGCCCTCATCTGAAGATGTGCTTACAGCATCATCACTATTTGTGTCCAAAAGTTTTGAGTCCTCTTTTAGATTTGATATGTTGGAACTTTTCTTTTCTGCGCTGCTGTGCACAATGTCATCCAAGAAAGGATTGGATCCAGATAGCTTGTTCCAGAACGGATTATTTGTTTGAGATGAATGTGTGACTTCTGGCTGTAAAACCGGCCACTCTGAATGCTTTGTCATTGGAGAAACATAACTACCTGTGAAAACATAAAAAATGTGTTCAGTGTGTCAGTATTAACACCATGCTTTAAAATCAGATGTTTCAAAATGAGAATTTCACCATTCAGGTTGTTGTTGGTTAGTAAAGTATGCTCATCCAGATCAATCAATGTCCCCTCAGATTTGCTCCGCATGAGACTCCCAACACGACGGAAGGACCTTGCTCTCCCAGCTGCCATATTTACATCTGTAAACATAAAAACTGTATTATTTGAATGTCTGCATACACTCAAATCACACCACTGTCTCCCCTTACATGCAGCCTGTATCAGTCAACAACAAATCCTTTTACATTAGCCCTATAAAAGAATGTAACCAGGGCTCCTTAATAAGCAAATAATTCCACAAATGCCATTTAAACATATCATTTAGTTTTTGGTGATATAACTGATCTATTAACAGCCAAGCATATCCAAAAGCTTTGACACACGAAAGCAACAGTTGCTACACAACAAAAGACCTGTCTGTAAAGTTATTTTTCTGTGTCAACCAAGTTTCCTCCATTCCTGTGAGCCTCAGGGTTTCTGCAGAGCTTCTGGCTGTTTGTTAAAGGAAGATGAGAGTTCCAGAGCAGGGAATAAAGCCTGAACTCTTCAGTCTGTCACTTGTTTGCGTAAAAGGACACTGCCCATTCATGACTTGTCACAGTGAGTCAGTCATTAATAATGCGGTTTCTTACACCAGTGCACAAAAACAGGTTGGTCTTGTCTATGACACATTAGCCATTTCTTTCAGCGCGCTTGCTATGATGATAGTATGGTGCAACTGTTCATTTGACAGTAACAGTGTCTAAATATGTGGGACGATGTATGGCACTACGTTATTGACGAAATAAACTATTCAAAGTTATCAATCTGCATAGCGTGCATGACAGTAGCAGCCACCTGCATGTTGTCACAAGTTAATTTTACTTTGACATTTAATCAATTTAACTTATTATCGAGCAAATCCAGTAGAAACAATCTAGTAGAAACAAAAGTTTTGACATAAAATCCCGATCAGCTATATCAACAGCTACAACAATACAGTCAATGAGAAGTATCAAAGTGAGCGTCTGGATAGGTGCTGATGTATAGATAGATATCAATAACATACGTCCTTCGTAGGTCGTGCTATTTAAATTCGTAAAGTACTGTAATCAAATACGTTTACCCTTGAGAGAGAAATAAAAGCTTTGACTCACCACATGAGATGTGTGTTTTTCTTCGGCGCCTTGGCATTAAAAGAAGCCAATCCACTATCATTGACACTATTTTCTAGGGCGTGTCTATCAAATACGCCTCCTCACGTTACAGCTCCTCGCATGCTTGCTTTGAGGCATGAAGCATTTTGGGACTAGAAGTTTAAAACAATACAAGCACCATCGGGGAGGATCGTCCCCTCAAATGTGATAACTACAATACCCATAATGCAATTCTCTGTTTACGCATGAGGCTTGCAACACCTGAAACTGAGAAGTACCTGTAGTTTCGGTAAGGGTCAAAGCTAGGTTTAGTGATAAGCAGATGAGTTTTGTAAATTAGATGACGGTTATAATCCATCTAATAAACCCGTGACCTAAAATGGTTAAATCGACAGTTAAAAAACTGCCGTGAAATGAGTTTTGGTATAAATCTGTCTAATTATTAACTTGGATTCAGTTTACAGAAATATCTAATGCCTTTGTGTTTTGTGAATAATATTTATATGTTATTATAATATAACTAATGAGGCCAGTTGTCCTATCCCAGTATCTCTCTGGATTATTCATGTGGTACCTCTTTCAGTGGGATTGTTGACTGGACTTTAGTTGATTTTTTTTTGATCACTGCTGTTTTGAGTAACTGTAGATCAAAGCCAAGGAACTGAGAGGTTAACATAATCCCATCATGGACACTTATCATTTTATCTCCCCGACCAAGTTGCAAACATTTCCCTTTAGGTCCTGTGATGTATGCCTGCAAGGATCATTAATATGAGTAAGGGGTGATTAAGAAGGAGATCACTATTTCATGAGTTCCCATACAGCATAACTCATAAGGAACGTGCAACAGTTGCATATTAAGAGTACTAACTACAAATATGCTATGTGCCTTTGGGCAAAGCAGATGTATTCATGTAACTACAAACATATCTGAACAATATCCAGGCTAAAGTTGAAATGCCTCTTTGAAACTGCTGTAGCCAGAGCTCCGTTGGCCTTGGCATCTGAAAGCAGCTGGTGTTCAAGGAATGCAACTAAGTACTCTTGAGTAGATTATGAAAGTTAATTTTTATGTGAAAAAGACAATCATACAAAGGCCTGGACCTTAGCACCCCTCTTAAACACTCCCTAATAAAGAAGTGACGTGATTATGTAAAGGCTATGATAGGGCATATGTAAACATTTAATTTAATTTAAGTAAGTAAAAGTAAGTAACATTTAATTTATTAATTTGTGCTGTTTTGTACATTATCATTCATCATGATCCCAGGCTATGCACAAATGAAGTTAGTGTTAACTTTCTGAACTTTCTTTCAGAAACAAGAAAGAAAACCTGCATACCTTCTGTAATCCATTAGATCGTGGTTTCAGTCATGTCATGATTTGAAGTTTTGACTGAGTTCTGACAGTGAGGTAGAAAAACCAAGTGAATTCTGCTCCCTAGTGGCTGTTTGGAGAAATACCTATATACTATATAATACACCGTAATACTTTATGTATGCACAATCATACTGTATAAGTACTCTCCTATACACAATGTGCTTACAGGGGTGTAACAAAACAATCTAAGTACAGCGTGTATAGTGTATACTGTTTGCATTTACATTTAGAAAGGTTATTAGAAACGTTTTCTTTGTGAAGTTTTACTTTTTACTGCTACCGATCTTAACACCATACAGCCATTGCCACACAGTCCAGAGAGATTTGTCCCTTGCATTATTATAGAAATAATATTGGCTCAGAGTAGAATGGTGGTTTCTTTCATAGTGTTGATACTCTTCCTAGAATAAACTAAACATAGACTACAGATACTTTCTGTATGTAGATGAAATCATGATGCGGGTACAACTTGAACAAAGGGAAATATGTTGTTTGCTTTAAGTAATCATAGTATATGTGATTTCCTGCATTTGAAGCCAAACGTTTGAAGAGTTTGTTTCATAGTGTTGATAATATTAACCACATACTGAGCTTGGCAAGAATATGCATCTAAACTTGTTTACCCTGTATTACCACAAATGATCATTAAATCTGGAATGCATGGTATGATCAGAGTTCATAAGAATTTTACTTCCCTGAAATGCTGAACTGCAAGTCTGTGACAAACTCTGTCAGTCTCAGATGATAAAAATGCATTCAAAGAAAACTTGTGCAGCCCAGGTGTTTTATCTTTTATTAGAGTTAGGGTCATAAAAGCTTGTGCTGTTCTCTTACACCACAAATAAAGCAAATGACAGATAGTTCCCCCTAAAAAAGTCATACTTTTTACAATAAACAGTATACAAAACAGATGACAAATGATTTAATCTTAAATAAATTGAATTGGGATAGTTCATTACAGGGAAAGGTGTTAAGGCCTGTTACCAAGCTATACAATCAAGTAGCTTGTTTTTTTGTTAACCTATTCTGTTCTGTTCTGTTCTGTTCTGTTCTGTTCTGTTCTGTTCTGTTCTGTTCTGTTCTTTGAATGTCCCCGATATATAGCATGACACATTTCTGATAATAAAAATAAGGGTTAGGTTATTATATTAAATGTATTTTTAGGTTAGGTAAAAATACATTTTTGTGCCACTTGGTGGGGCCATTTCTCTACCCTGCATCTGATGAGAAGTTCCAATGTAAAGTTCCAATGTAAAGTTTTACTCTACATTTTCCACAATTATTAATGTATGTACATAATAAGCACTATGAAACGTTTTCATTGGATGTTGTTAAGGTGGACGAAATATGTAATAAATTACCTTGTTCCCATTAAATGTATGAGTAACAATAGGCAGTAAGTAGTAATGATGTAATATCAGTCTGGTGGTTGCCTCAATAACAAACCAAGATTCAACTCACTGCCTAATTATTTGTAGATATGAAAATAATTTATAAAATGCTAAAAACTTTGGCGTGAAGAAGACAATCTCTATCTCTCATTATCTTTGGAACTTGTTATCATAGCAAGTACATTTTTCTTAGACTCAGAAAACCACAGCCTCATCCTGATGTTACGATGATGTATATGGAATTCCTACTCCATTATATTACTGCCTAGGACTTCTTTTCAGTGATGATAGAGGCGTTTCCCTTAGGCCAGATGGCTCTGAACTTGGAGAGCATTGCCAAGGCTCATGGTGCTGCCCAGGAAGCTTATAATACTGTTGACATGAGGATATGGAGTGTTCTGTGAGAGAGGCTAATGCATATGACTTCATCTCTAAGCTCCCAGATGTGAGTTGGATGTGCATAAAGAAAAACCTGAACATTATTATATATGAGTCACATTAAAACCTAACATTAAGACCTACTGCTGTTCCCTCACCCATACTTCATTGCCTGTTTGAGACAAAAGCTCGTTAGTTAGTCAGTTAGTTAGTGGGAGTCAGAAGCAGAGGATAGCTATTGCCCTTGCTCTGGTCAAAAACCCTAAGATCCTTCTCTTGGATGAGGCAACCTCCGTCTTGGACACCGTACCACTATAGTTATTGCCCTCCCATCTCTCCGCCATTAGAACAGCTGATTGCAGGCTTCAGTAATGGTACAGTGGTTGCACAGGGGAGAGAGAGAATTGAAGGCCAAGAAGAGAGTCTACTACTCTCTTGCAGCAGGTAGGAACAGTATATAAACCTGATATAGCGAATTCTGTCGTTACAAATCTTAATATATATTATTGTTGTTGTTAACCATCATTGTAAAAATAATATATTTCTACCTTTTTTTAAGAGTTCAGGTAGGCAGGAAAATGAAGAGGATGAAGATGGAGCCAGTTTATCAGTATAGGATAAAGTCTATGATAGCTCACATACTGAAAAACAGGGCAAATGAGGAGAAAATAGAAAATAGAGAGTTTGAGAGAAACTGTACTGGGAACAGTGGCAGCCTCCAAAGGAAATCACCCAAAAGGAATTCCAATGGTGAGAAGGTTTAACAAAAGCTTGTAAAAATAAATCTATAATTAAGCTCTATGCTGGTTTCAGAAAGCCAAGGAAGCAGAGAAACCCCTTCACCCGGGATGCTGGCTCTGAATTAACCTGAGTGGCCTTACCTGCTGGGTGGAAATCATCAGTGTTTTATAGGGAACCTGTGCCTCTCACACTTTAGTGGGAAAGTGTTTGCATTACATTTGATTTTGGTTTTTTTCCCCAGCTTGTGACAGTTAAGTATTTGTCTCCAGCAATCTCAAGCTTTTTGCTGAGATTGACACTGATATGAAAAGAGGAAACCCCACGATGTTTTCTTTCTTCTTTCCTTTCATTGGAGGAGTTGCATTTGTTACTTACTTCTTGTAGGTTTATACTACTTTACAATGACCCTTGTGTTACCTTATATTTACTCTGTATTGTGTAGACATTCATCAGGTGAACCCATTATATTATATTGTATATTTTCAAGGTTACATGTTTGGAAAATTACAATAAGGCTCAGGCAGCAGGTATTCCATGCTGAGACAGGTGAAACAAAATCTGTGATGTAGATGAATCTAAATTACTGAAAGCATTGTATAAGGGCAGCTCTGTCCGTGTTACAGCAATTACTGTCAATTATTTTGACTAACCTCAGAACCTAGGCAAATTGCCTTTCCCAGGAGATTGGTTGGTTTGATGACAGTGACAATGCGGCAGGGGTTTTGAACCACCAAATTGGCCACAGATGCAACATTGGTGAAAGGGGTAAGCGCAACACTGTGATTTTCTCATAGAGTTAGGGATCCATTGTATCTCATCATATCAATAGCAACTGGCATTTCCACCCAGCCTCAATTCAATCTGTTATTGAAAGTTTTTGAAGACGTTTCTCAAGACTGCGACTCTGCTTTAATGTGACTCATTACTGTAAGTAATTACTTACTGAGTAATTACTGTATACAATAAAGACAATACCAATGGTGAATACATTGCAAATTCCAAGGCACTATTAGCCAGTGTAAGATAATATTATTTATTTTTCCTGCTTTTCAGGCAACTGGATCAGTTTGGCTGCCAACACATTGTGTTCTCTGACTATAGCTGTTATTGTGGCTTGTGTCCAGAGTTGGCAGCTCACCTTCCTCATCCTGGCTTGTGTGTCCTTCCTCACTGGGACCAACTTCATTCAAATGAGGGCGATGGCAGGACATGCCTCTGAGGACCAGGCAACACCGGAGCGGTCTGGGAAGGAGCCAATAACATCTCAGCACAGAACAGGGGACTCTCAGATATCAGGTCACTAGGACCCATTAATATCACAATAGAATTACTTGTTGTCTGTATATTTTAGATATCAGCTGAGATTGTTGAAAATTATAAGATAATAATTAAAATATAAGACAGTTGTAGGATTTGATGATGATAGATGATATCTCCCTCCAGAAGTTCAGTGTCACTAAAACACATCAGTAAGATACATTTTATTTCATATTGGAGATCACTGATACTTATAATACTGCAAACTATTAAATAGCAGTTTATGGTCATGATGTAAGTATAATGTAAGTTACCGAAAAATATTTGAATTAATTCAATATCATAGGTGCAGGTTGCTGAAGGCACATATTTATGCAATGACATTTTCCATTGCGCAAGCATTCCCTACTTTATCTCCAGTCCTGGCTAATTGCTCACTGAATATGAAAATGTTTTCCTCCAACTATTAATCTTTAATGAATTAATCTGACCTGAACCACTAAATATCTCTAACCTTCCACTAAAGAAAAAATGCACAACAATATAACCACACTGTGTGTGTGTTGGAAAGAACGACAGAGAAAGATGTAAATGTAAGGCAATTAAATGTTTCTATATATCATAAGAGGTTTTTTTAGTTTTTTTTTTAAGTACTGCTGCTGGATGAGGCCACACAGAGAGTGAGAGGGTGAGTGCCATACCGTTGAACGTCAAAAAAACAATTGCTGATTGTATCAAAACTAGTTTGACAGCATTATTAGTGACACAACTCACAGCAGACTAGATCTGGAAAAACTTCACAGGCTTATATTCCCAGATTGTACAGCAGGTCCTGGATGCTGGCCGTCTCGGCCAGACCGGTGCCGTCTGTCCACCGTCCAGAAAGCATACGTAAAAGCTAAGGGGGCTTAAGCTGCCCTCGTCAACGCACTGGGCGCACACTGAGGAAACACGATGGGGAAGATGTCAGGTGAAGATGTGTTGATCTAGTTGGATTTGATGAAAAAAGATTAAGCCACTACTCTTATTCTACCATTGAAACATGTTAAGTACGTGTAAGAAGGTTTGTTAGGATTCACTCACAGCGAAGCAGCTTTGAAAGAGAGATGAAAAGAGATTCCTCAACCCCCAAACTGGATAATTGTTGAATGTCAATGTTTATGTAATAACACAATGCAAGGACATTAATAGCTGGTACCGAAACACACCACAGCTCTTTCCTAATGCTTAGAAGATGTAGTTTCATGAAAATATGCATAAAAGTAATTAAGTTATAACATAACCTCATTACAAATTGTAATGACTATTTCGAAAACGTGAACACCAAAATGTATTGCCAAAACATCTTTAAGGAGGAGGGGAATTTGACATTAAATGGGTTTGAATATGCTGTTGGAGGAACGGAGAAACGCAAGATGGCGCTACAGACCCATACATACAACTATACAGCCCAACAGAAAAGTTTGAAAGACATTTGGCTTTAGTTTGGTTTTACGTTTCATGACGATCCCAAGCAACAGAAAACACAACACTTGGAGTAATGTCACATACAGTGAGGCTGGTATCGTCCATGTTTATCGTCCCTGTATGCGCCAAGTACAATCTCCATCTAAGCCTTATTAATTCTTACCCCAGACTACCAGTATTATTCCAAAAATGGAGCAGCAGTAAAGATTGAATTCATAAGCAATTAGTGATTGACGGAGTTTACAGTATGCGTCTTGTATCAAGCAAAAAAAATCCTATTTTGTACAATAATTTGTCAGATAATTCCAAGGTAGTTTATGTGACCTCTGGGCTGTATTACCCTTGCACCCAATATACCCCAATTACCATATACAACTGTAGCATTCTTTCATATTCGTCTTAAAATAAGTTGTTAAAATTATAAACGAATACATTTCAATTTCATAGATAGATAGACTAATATTTGTGTGTTATGCCAGCTGGGTCAAGTCAAATGACTACACAGCGAGTCAAGACTAATAGGATATTTGTCGCTGCAGGGTTCCTTGCTCTTGCTTTTCCTCCGTTTGTGCTCACGATGTTTAAACATTTAGAGACTGCTGTCTGTTATTTCAGTATTTACGGTCGGCTATAATTGTTACTATTTCATCAAATTTATTAAGCATAATTTAATATGAGGAAAACACGAGGTACTAAAGGTCATCTGTGTTTTGGACGCCCGATGACAAAGCGATAAAGTTTTGTTGCATGGAAAAACTCTAAATAAATGAAAGTGTTAAAACTTTAAAAAAAAAATAAAAAAAATGATGCAACGCTGAAACTACATGAAATTACCTATATTGCATCATTTCACATCCCATAAAATATTCATTTTTAGAGTGTGATAGTTTCACACATTTAAGTAGGTATAGGTTCTCTTGCGCTTATTTCGGCCTTAGCTTCAGTCAGTCACAGACCAAGAATATGCAATTTATATTTAAATTCCCATAGACAGTGACTGGTTATTTAAAGTGTTCCTTTGATAATTAAAATAGATTATTAAATTTAAAGATCATTTTCCTAGCTATTTATTCGAGGCCTAAACAACATATTTAAACGTACTTTAAAGGGAAATTATGCAGCGCGATATGAGCATCTGTCTATTTTCTTCACACCTTAATAACAATACAAATACACTATAACACGATAATAATAATAAAAAATAGGCAAGTTTAAGCGACAGGATAATTTCAAAGTTTCTAGTCTACCGTCCAAAAATAATAAAGATAGATTTTTGTCGACTCACTCATCAAACAAATAAACTGAGTCGATCAACTGATACTGAATTCATACTGACTTTATTGAGTGGCTTACATAAAAAGCCAGTCTCGGGAAAAAAATATCATTGTAAAATTAACGTCACTTTTACAACATGCTTACTTAAATTAAATGAGTGGGTAAACAGTAAATGATTTCAAAACCTTACAAATAAATTCAAAGTGCGCCTAATGATAGACCCCTAAATACAAGAAAACTCGTGGTTAAATATAACTCCCCACAATACATTTTATATCATGTCAAAGAAAAAATCCAAGTACATTTCCGTACATTTTCAAATATTTACTAGAGTCCATATACAACTAGAAATAACTATACAAAATCGTCTCCTGGACAAATACATAACTCACCTTTACATTGGGGTGTAATTATATTCTAACCTACATTTCTCATTATGTACAACACATTTTGCAGGGACGTGAAATGTAAGTAACCTAGACTGGCCTACTTACAAACTTGGCTTGGTGCACATATAGTAAATAGCAATATGTGATATAAACCTATAACTGCTCCTCCATCATCAAACGGTCGATGGCAATTATAGACAGATAAGGATATAGTGAAATCTTTACCATACTCTACAGTGATTTGTTCTTACCGAGCAGTACATCCAGAGGAACACAAACGAATAATTTCTCCTGCTCAATGATAAAGTGCCAGAGTTTGGTTTTGAAGAATAGGTATGTCAGCAGTAGCACAACTTTGCAGGCCACATATTTATCAGAGCAACGTTTTTGTATGTTTTGCTTCTCATACCCTGGTAAAAAAACAAACAACAAAAAAAAAACATCAAGGGGACTCTGGATCAGTCTGCAAAAAAGTTTCAGTCGTGCCCTGCCCCAGTGCGCCCACAATAACTTGATTACAGTTTCACACCGCAGATGTATTAATGGGGAAGTTTCTGATGGTACCACTATGAAATTATGCAATTAGTAGTCTTAAGCACTTGAAAAAGTCACCGTATAGGCCAATTTTCTCGCTCAATGACAGCACTCGTGACGAAGCATTTCGCATACACCGAAGTATGTCCACTTTAATTTCCCCTCGGACACTTCCATCACAACACATTGTTGCTGTTCACCATGTTATCTAGCTGGGGGGAGTTAGAGGCCGTTCATGCCCACTCCAGGGGTAGACTCGGGTGGGTGCAACAGGTCGGGGGAATGGCACGGAGGGCTCCCCGGTGCGCTGTGCTCGCTGTCGGTATCACTTCCCCTCTTCCCTCCGCTGCCCCCGGAGCCAGATCCGGCGGATCCCCCGGCGCTGTGAGTTTTTACATGTTTACTCAGGTGATCGCTACGCATAAATCTCTTGTTGCACACCGGACAGGCGAACCTTTTCTCCCCGGTGTGTGTGCGTAAATGTCGCTGGAGCTCGTCGGAACGCGTGAACCTCTTCCCGCAAAAGAGCCAGTTGCACACAAACGGCCTCTCGCCGGTGTGCCACCTCAAATGCGCTTTTAGGTGCGACGTTTTCCCGTAAACCTTCCCGCAGCCGGGGATGTGACAGCTGTGGAGACCTTTTCTCCGCAGGCTGGCCCCCGCCGGTCCCAGTCTCTCCGCCTCCTGGCAGTTTGGACAGTCGCAGGTGGCTCTGCCCGAGTACCGCCGGGCAGATGACCTCGGAGACCCCGCTAAAGATGCAGGCGGACCTCCGGAGAGCATAGTTCCCCCTGCCCCGGTTAACGGAGAGGGGCTTGTGTCCGGATAAGAGGATAACACCGGCTTGAAACCGTCCATCAGGTGCTGGCCGGTTGTCAACAGGTGCGGAGAGGGACTTGTACTGAAAGCAGAGTGACTTAAACCCGAGTAATCAGAATTATATCCCCCCAGAGGAGAGTGCAAGGACGTCTGGAGTCCACCGGAATGTAAGGACGTTTGTAGTGCTGCTCCGTTAGGGTTTTGAACATCAATCCATCCCGCTCCCACATCCCACCACGCAGAGGCTCCGGTGGTCCCAACCTCTCCTGGGGGGATACCAGGATGGGATGATTTGAACCAGGACTCATAGGGATGGGCAACACTCATCCTTGGGTAGATGCCCTGCAAACTGTCCACTGAAGTGTGCACCTTCGAGATGAAGACTGGCTGGTGACTGGATTCTTGAGAACTGCTTGAAACAGAGGCTTGGAAAACCGGATAGTCGTTTCCAAAGTGTGAACTAGATGAGGTACCAGACGTGAGGGAAAAGGCACTGGATCCGGGTGAACTGTTGGTGCCGAAAGAGTCCGATATACCGGATCCATTACGGGACACCCCGAAGCCAGACAGGCCGGATCCCAGGCTGCAGCTGCTCGCAGCGGCTCTTTTCCACGGGTGGAAACCTTTCCCAAATGATGAAGAATTATCCGAAATTGTCGACGGTGAAGGGCTCGGACTCCCTATTTTGTTACATGTTGCAGCTAACATGGCTAAAGGAGTCGATCCTAACCTCGGCTCCTCCTGGAAGAACAAGAAGAGCTGTAAGTGACCGGTCAGTCTAACGACGCATGCAAAACAGCAGCAGAGTTTAACAGGTTCATTACTCTAGCAATGACATTTTATACACGTTATTTACATTCAACAGAGAAAACTTTATTCCCTTGCAGGGAATGAAAAGGCGATTCAGGCATATTAAAGCAGATGCCTAGTAAGCAAAACATTTCTGGGTTTCAGTTGCACAAGTTAGGAAATCATTACAGCAGATTAATATTTCCTACCTGGATATATAGACGACAAGAAAGCAATGAAATTTGGCAAATAACGATTACAAATTTATGCCAAACAGGACATCAAGGAAAACATGCGAGTTTTTGAGTATATCAGGAGAAACTTCTATCCCGTCTGAGCTTCGTCTTTTTTCATGTGAACCGCTTGCTTAAAATATAACCAACGCACTGCCTTTCCAACTACTTGTGACTGAGGTAAGTTTAATCCCCCTCCGCTGGACAATGAAAAGAACTAATTAAACCAGTAAGAAACTCCCTTAGACTCACCCCTAGAAGTGAAGTTGCCATCACACAAAACACTGCCCTCCTCAGAGGATCTTTTTATATTTATGAATCAGAGCACTGTTTTTTTAGAGGTGTGCAATACAATGATGTGTTCCGCCCATTCCACCACAATTGTAGGCTCCTCTCTGGCTTTGAAGTGCCGCTGTGACACGGGCGACCAATCAGCGGCTCCGTCCCGCCGCACCGCCACATTCTACCGTGAGGTCATCAATAGAGCGCCTCAGACAGCTCTCCACCCCCACCACCCTCCACCACCCTCCATAATAAAAGACAGCGGAAGGAAGGTAAAGTTAAATGAGAGTGAATTAGGAAGGAGGAATTAGGGGGCCACTTATTGAGATTTTACAGAACATCGCATTCCATAAATATAAAACAAATAATTAAAAAAAAGCTGTACCCGGTGATGTGGGAAATACAAAAAAGTAGGTAAACTATGACCTCCAGTCAGCGATCATGAGGGAAAACAGCCACCGTTATAAATACAATCAATTGTCGTTTCAGCATTCATTTATACTCTTCATTTTAAAAGACCCTCACACAGTTTATATGACTTACATCAGTTTGATACTACCTACTATGAATTTATACCATAAATATTATATCATGGTGGGTACACTCGCAAATAAAAGGTGGGTAAAGCAAGTTTAGGTGGGTTTACCCTCAACCACATCCCTATAAGCCTGTGTTTCTATATACATTATTGAAAACCACAGGACCTAAAAGTTTTATGTTCAGGTGCTATATTGTATGAGAGCCTCTCCGCAGCTTTACACCTGCCACGTATGAGGAAGTTCTGGCTCCAACTGGCTCTGGCATAAATTACCCTGGGAAGTTTGCATGTTTAAACTTCTTAAGAGTTAATATACACAACTATTACACAAGATAGAAAGGCTGCATTGTTCTTGTCTTAGACCTATATTAGCCTACACCGTCTCAAACTTTCACATTACTGTAATTGCGTTCAATTATCCTGACAGTTTTGATTAAAAGTGGTATGGTGCATTCCAGAGAAGGATTATTCATTTTATCATGCGATTTATGGTGATATTAGCCTAAAAAGAAGAAGAAGAAGAAGAAGAAGAAGAAGAAGAAGAAGAAGAAACAAGGGGGGCGATGCAGGTGACATTAAAATACCAACTTAATGTCTCTCTGCAATTGTAACCACGAAATTACGAAAATGAAAATTTTAATTTGCTCACGTCGAAAGATTGGTGACATTTTACCTGTAAAATACTGTTGGTGCTATTTTACCAGGAACTATTAATTAAAGTACGTGATTGCACTCTCAGATAGAAAATAAGATGATCATCTGATGATACCGAATAGGGTCATCATGTTGCCCGTTGACATTTTGTTCCTACCTAAATCTATGGAGAAACCTCCTGTTACATAATAAAAAGACTTGTAGGCCAAACGTGTGTTGAACCTAAGGGTCTCTCTGGCTGCTATTAGCATGCAGCGTGCACTGGAGGCATAAATTTCATTTGAATTTCAAATTTAATAACGCGGGAGGTTTTTAATCATCCGCAGTTTTATTTGTTTGATATTAACATGCTTATTGACCGGGTCTGTTGACCAGCTTGGTCATTACAGGACAGGGAAAAGTTAATTAAAACGACCAGGGATTATTCATCACATCATCTGCCTAACCCATGTCGCTTCCTTTATTACACAGCGTGATAGATGGACTACCTGATTAATTCTTATGTTTCTGGGATTGGACAGCAGCTTTTTGGATTAATTTACACTGCTTTAACTCCAGGTGTAAAAAAATTAAGGACTGGAAAAAACGAAAACAGCCAAAATTATTCATAATGTGGTCTAGCTGTATTGGTATTCAAAACTCCAAAACCACTTAAAATAACAGTGTGCATGCTATTGATGTTTTTGTCGCACACACTTAATTCTTCCAACTTCAGTGTTTCCTGCGTCTTGTTTAGTTGCCAGTGCCCAATACATTTAGAGACAGTCCCAAAATGTACAAGACCACTTTTCTGGCTTTTATTGTACGGGTAATTTCAATTGTCTCTCTCTTTCTCTCTCTTTGAAGTTATTCTGTGAACGTTTGCACGCTTGTCCTTAGACCAACGTGAACACCACGACGGAAGGCGTGCATCCATTCAAGTATTTGATTATAAATTTAGATTAAAAAAAATAAATAAAACAATAATCAGTATTTTAGGATAAAAACACACATCTAGGCTATTGGTGCTGAAGATGTAAGAAGGAAACGATATTGATGTGTTTGCTGCAGATTCATTATTTTATTTCCGTCAAACTTAACAACACACACACACACACGCACACACACACACACACACACTCACACACACACACATACACACACACAGACACACAGACACACACACACACACACACCTCATTATACGGGAACGCAAGGGATAACAGCACCAACCGCCTGTGCTCAGACTGCACCCACAGCATCATTCAC
>CABFOQ010053426.1:31847-43199 GCA_900660455.1 Gephyroberyx darwinii
GTGTATAACCATGCGTGATTCTATGCGCAATGGTGATTTTACGCATTTAGAAACCAAGGTATAAGCTAGGGGATGATGTTTTCTACAAATGACCAGTTAGTGGTCAGACCGACAAGACTGATGTCATAGGTCAGCGTGATAACTCCTAAACACGAAGCGGCCAAATGATCAGATGCAATATTTAATCCAGGTGCGTTTCAAACCAGTCTGATTATCTCCAAAGTCTAATTTCCTACTAAGTGGCTCTACTGCAAAAAAACCCGACTATTGTTGTTTTCTGCGTTCATAAACTCTGGCCAGTGAGGGTCGGCCTTAGTTCATATGGTGCGCACAGGTTGTTCTTATCGCACGGCTGTAACTGTAAGCCGCATTGAACAGATGTCCCCATTGAAGGCTTTCTTCTCCTACACACATGGGCTGTATTACCATCATGAAATCAAACTCAAAACCTGTCCCTTTCGCCACCATAATGACCGAGTTATTCTGGGCCGCTGAACACGAACAAAATGTGTTCAATATTGCGTGCTTGAGAATCATTCTGCTTAGAAAACCTAGAGAAAAGAGTCAAGCCATAGATGCAGAACTATACTTTAATGTGGAGATTTACAAAGCAACTCGATAATCTGAAGGCCTTCCTGTTAAAGACCTCTGGAGAAAATTGAGGGTAATCACTTGTGGCTTTCCACAGCAATTACAAAACTGTGGCTAGGGCAGCATAGTCATATTACTCTATTTTTCTACCAGTAATTGTTGAAAGAAATGGGCCAGAGAAATGTATTGCTGTAAGGGTACAGCATTAAAATTAAAGTATGATAATGAAGAAATAGCTAATGCTCAAGGAAATTCAATATTATATACTTTGAGCTTTCAGGAAAGCCATCCAGACATGACCATAACAGAAGAAAAGGTTTTTAATACTCTTTTTAGCTTCAATTAATTGTTTTAGATAGATAGATAGATAGATAGATAGATAGGGAGACTCCTTTCTTGTTACTGGAGACATCTAAATATTGGTACTTTCTAACCAGGCGCTGTGTAACTAGTATGGGGTATAACATGTATAGTTGAGAGCAGGGTGTCTGCTGGTTGTTGTTCTCTCTGTTCACCAGGAGGTTGGAAAGAGCAGATGTCCGTCTGCACTGAGAGCTGCCAAGTGGGTCCGGAGCAGAGCAGCCACAGACACAAGGGCCCAAATGGTGTGACAAAAGATATGCAGGAAGCCCCTCTCCGCCTGGGTGAGCCACAGAGAGGGTCTCCCCTCTGCCAGCCTGCAGGGACACACACAACATGAGCCAGAGTGGGGGCAGTAAAGCCATGTGTTGTACGTTATGATGCATAACACACAAACACTCATGTTCACACAAACATAAATACACGTGCATCATACAGGAATGCATGCATGCTTTCACTTATCACTTTTCTTTCTAATGGCAATAATGTAACAATGTAAATACACCAGAGAAATTTGTAAATAAAAATCAACATCTATCTATCTATCTATCTATCTATCTATCTATCTATCTATCTATCATCTATCTATCTATCTATCTATCTATCTATCTATCTATCTATCTATCTATCTATCTATCTATCTATCTATCTATCTATCTATCTATCGGTGATGTTTGTTTGTGAGTTTTGTCTCAGTCAGTTCTCTAACTTGGAGACAGATAATTTTTTCTTGGCCATGGGGTCATGAAAAGTGGGCGAAGAGGCCCTGAAAGTGTTCCAAGCACAGGTGTGCAGCATGGCCCGTGCTGAAGGGGTGCACTGGACCATAAACAATGATATAAATGTCTGGCAAATAAAATGGCTAGTTAACAATCTTTTGACTGCTCTAACCTCTGAGCTTTTGTCGGGTATCGATCAACCAGCTGTTCCCGTCTTTGTCTGGCTGGATGGGAGCCTCTGGTTTGGGGATGAATGGACGGACAGACCCGCCACAAAAAAAAATCTTTCTGCTTTCAAGTTCTCTCTTCTCTGAAATAAAACTCAAAACAGCACACTCATTCATCATCGGTAGATTGAAAATGAGGACTACATGGCAGAAAGGTAGAAAATATTTGAGATTTGCCATTTGTAGTCAATCATTTTTCTATTTTTTTCTATTTTCTATTTAGATGGAAATAAACAGGCCTCAGACAAATATAAAATAAAGATTCTTTTTCATCTTTATATAATTGTGTAGTGTATTACAGCCTCTTCAAAAGTTTTAATTAAAAGTTGCTTAGTGTTATAGAGAACAAACCATGGCAGTATTGTAGGTTACTTTGTTCTCCATCATGTTCTTAGTTCACGTAGAAACCATTGCATGTGGTAATTTGCACCAGCATAATTGGTCTCCATATATTAAGATAATTGCATGTTAAATAACAACCATCCTGCAGTCAGCGTCAGCGTGATGGGTGTTGTAAGACAAAGATGTCAGAGACGATGTGCTAATGATCATTCTTAGCACCTGTCAGTCAATGCATGATGCCAGCAGATATCAGCCAGGAGAGCCAGGCCTGTTGTCTACCTGTATAGTCCAGGTTATATACTGGCTGTCACTGCTACACTCTTGCTATTGTTAGTTCCCACCTCCATCTATCTGGATTGTTTGCTCTGCTCTCACAAACGTACTGTTTATCTATGATCAAAATTGACTAGTTTAATAATTATTTAAGGCATGCATGATTTTCTTTTACATGTTAGATAGTTATTACAGGATATTATTGTGATGTTCACTATTTCTTAGACCACTTGTTTGTTTGGCCACGGTGATAGATTACAATGTTTCAAACAGACTGTTTATGATAAACACAGATAACAGTGTATTTTGCTGCCATTTGGCTTGACTGCTGCATCTGTAGGCCATGAGGTCTTCTTATTGACTTTCACCGAGCCCAACCTTGCACTTTGTCAGAGTGAGCGGCAGTTTAAGAGACAGGCGGGCGAGGCAGTCATACAAAGTGAAGTACTTAGGATTAGCCCTGGCTCTTCAAGTTTCAGTAATTATCCTCCTGGAGGCATTCTCGCTGTGTTGGATAATAATGGAAGTCCGGGTGTACGCCTGTCACCTCTCAAGTGTGGGTGGAGGAAGCCAACGAGAGGCACAGGACAGAGAAATGTTTGCCTTTCTGTTGTGTCATCGACGGAGCACAAGAGTAAGGGCGAACTTATTGTTCAATGAGAGGAGGTGAAACTGCAAACTAGCACTAATTTTCCTCAGCTTAGCATGTGACATACAACACATGATCTTTTTAACTTAGGATGTGATAATGAACTAAGTTATCCAAAGGTGATAATCTTATAGATAAGTATAGATACCACATGTCAAGAACATGCATCTCATGTCCAGAGCAATCAGGATCTGATTGGCAATACGTTGGCAAGTTACACAAGTATGTGGTCCTGTTCTCCTGTCAGATATGCACACAGCAAGAATAAATATATACTTTTTCCAATCCTGACATGTTGTCTCACTTTATCAGTCTCATATTCTGTAAAGTTTCATTCAAATGCATGTTGGGATAATAGAAAGGTCCTCCTATCTAGCAGAGAAAACACAATGCTTTAATTAAGAGTCAGTGCGATTTCCCAGAGGGGAGATTGTCTTCTTCCATTAAGTTAGTTTATCATACAATAAAGAGGTTGCCTTGTCCTTCCCTACCCAGACAATTGGTTTTAATCAGCCAGTAGGCCTCTCTTGGCTGATAATTTATGCTAAATTGACATGGGTGGAGGATATCACAGAAAGTCATTATGACAGGGCCCAGGTCACGGGCTGTCACCATCTTTTTTATCCTGTCCATTGAGCTCATGTACAGCAACAAATTCCAAAATGACAAATAAACTTGAGGGAAGGATTAACTTCAGTGATCGAAATTATCATTTGAAACAGAATATGTATTTTATACAGTACATGACATTCTTAAATGCAGCCAATGAGATTACAGGACAACCTTCAAATGGTAGAAGTCATATATTGATTATTTACAGAGAAATACAAAATATAGCCATAGACATCAGGTTACAACGGTACAGATTACCGTACCTAGCTCACGAGGCAAGAATTAACAAAACCAACCTACTAAAAGAATCAACAGGTTTTCCTGGCGCTCCTCTGAGCATAATGCATTAATGTCATGTATAAGTATGTTTCTGGAATGACAAAACAATTTGTGTGTCAAAGGAAAACCACAAGGCATATCGCAGGATTATTATGATGATTGCACAATGGAGTCCGAAATGTCTGTTTTGACTTTGCTTGGCATTTAAATGCAGACTGTGCAAGTGTGAAAGTACAAATTGTGATTTGAAGTAAAGGGGTGGGGGTGGGGTGAAGAGAGGGAGACATGGATGAGCATGAGGAGGAAGCTGGGACACGCTTCTCGCCTTGCAATTTAATCACTGTATACCCAGGGAAGTATTGACAGTTGTCCTGTGGAAGCTATTAAAGTTGCTGTCCAAGGTTAAATGAAATTGCAGTTTATCAAGGCAGCATTGAGAAAATAAGGGAATCTGTTCATGGCTGTTGATTAATGTGGAGCGTGATCAACACAAGGGGTTCATTAAGCTATACATCACCAGGGTAATTTAACATGTCATCACGCCTGCTGTCGCTCCCCTCCACACTTCTATGTATTTCTATGTGCACGTGTGTGTGTGAGTGTGTTTGATTGTGTACAAAATCAAGTGCTCCCATCTCACATCTCTTGCGGCTTGGTTGTGCCTCTTTGTGCCTTCTGCCTTTGTGTTTACATGTTCTAACATGCTAACCTCCAGTTATCACTTTCAGTTGCAGCATCTGCGCAGATAATGACATCAAATTAATTACTAATATTGTATAACGGCACAACATAATGGCATAACATGTTTTAATTCACACGCCCGTTTTCAGAACATGCTCAGCTACTTGTCTAAAGAGATCAGTGAATTTCCTTTCTTTTAATATCTCACTGTAGTACAACTCAGAACAATATGAGCATTGTAGCCGCACAACTTCCCAGAATCAAGACAATCCATTCCAAGAACTTTGTGATATATTAAACTACAGTTGAATCAGACCATAACAAGGCTCCGGTCTTGATCCTGTTCATCATCTCTGCTTATCCTTTTATCAGTGCACGGTTCATCTCATCAGAGTGCTGCTTTGATCACTTGTAGTTGCTCCGCAGCTGACGAGCATACATAGAGGTATGCTAATCAGGCCTGGGACCTGGTGCTGTGGGTTTTTTTCCTGGTGGATTTGTTTACTGGTGGATAATTGATGGTGCTTGAGGGACAGGCGTGAGTCGGACATGAATCACAGGCGACATGGCTCGTGATAAGGAGCTGAAAGTCGGCTGTAATTAAGCCAGGCACTAGAGACCAATTGTTTGTAGAATGATTTGGTCGGGGCTAATTGACACTAATTGTTTAATCAGATTTTCTTCCCCTCCATACCGCAACCAAGTCTGGTCCAACGGTGCATTCATCCACAACATCGCATTGAAGGAAGCCTACACTCTTGATGAGATTCTTGAGTGGGGTGGGGATGGTTAGGGAACCCAGAGAGCTTTAGAGGTATTTTAATGATATCTCCTCAAACACTATACTATTATGACTACTCAGAATTAGGGGAAACATGACTGGATAACAGGTTTGTGGTGTGTGCCCCAGTAAATAAATGAAATGTGAGTTTTGTATCCAGCGCTGCTTCACTCTTTTTTGAGTAGTTTTTTGGCTCAGCGGTCCTCATTTCTTACCCTCACACACTATTGTAACTTGTTAGTTACAATAATATTTGTGGATTAGGACTAAAGATAGATAAGTTACTGTTTACAAATGAGAGAAATATGATAGATAGTGCTCTGTTATGAATGGTGATGTATATCCAAAGCCACTCCGGCAGTGGCATCCTCTAATTAATCTCTCTTTCTAATATTTTGTGTCTTAACTGTAGCTGTGATGTGCAGTGCAACATTCTCCGGATAATTTTGGACAGGAAGTATATGACGCTTTTGCACGGAGAAGAGGGAGAAGAGTTGATTGATTTTTTCCTGAGTTTGTGTGTGTTGTAACCAGGTACTGTTCTGTGACAGCTGTGGTGGTGATGAGCTGTTGAAGAGAGTTGATTTATGACATTTGGAGAGTGCTCATAAATTAACACAGTAATACCCATGATCCTCCCACATCCCTACAAGAACTGTCCTGTCTAGTGTGCTATTTCACAACAGCTGGTTTTATATTCTGTTGCAGCACAGACTAAATTGCAATGCAGAACATAGCACCGACAAGCTACAATGGCAATGGCAGATAATTGTTTTTTAATACCTGTAATACTTTATGATTAGTGGGTCAGCATCAAAGCCACAAAAAATATTACGGCTCATTTACCAAAATTGTTACAATAAGATAACTTATGATATCTTTCCTCAAATGGTACGTCTACACTTTAAATCCAATCCTCAATGGTACTGTTTATAACTTCCCACTCCACATCGTACTGAAAGTCTGAGTTTCTTTGCTAAAAGATAAAAACAGTAAAGAGATGACCAGAATATATACAATAAATATATAGGGACAGCTTAGTGTCATTTTTTAATATGTAAACAAAATCATTATATTGGCAAAACACATTACAGCAGTGTTTTATTTTAAACATTCAGCTCAGCAAAGACAAATATCGTCTAGTTGAGGCTTCAGTACATGTGAAGTGCTGTGTTAGTAAGATTAAATGATGATCCGGAGCAGATAATTAGAGACAAGGGAAACAAGGCTTCCTTCTCTATCTGATTAAACCTACCAAGTTTGAATAACGAGCTCGTGATGGGTGGAGCTGAACACATGAACATTAGATCCAACATCATTACATTTAATGGCAATTAAACTTGTAGCTTTTTTAATTAACACAAACTATGATGGGAAATTAATGGTTATTAGAGGGGAGCCAGCAGAGGGGAACGTCAGATGTCCCCTCACCTTATGCAGAACACACTGAGCATGTGCAAAGAAAATGTGCAGGGAAAACAGCACAGTGCAGTGTAACATAGCAATCCTCCTCTATCCTGAAAGTTATGGGCATGCTGACAGCTATATGTAAGACTGGTCATGATGCCAAGCTTTATCCATCCTGACATAGAAAACTTCTTCATGTATGAAGGTGCATCTTGTAAAAATTGTGTAGTATTGAGCTCTCTTGAGGATAACCTCTTCTAAGCTTCTCTATGTGATCAGTTGATCTTTGGGATTTCCATTTCATGTTGCAGCGTACACACTGATGAGCCTGGGGGGATTGAGTTTTAGACACCACGTTAGATTTTTTTTAATAGTCATATGAATCCTGCTCATTTAGGTTCAATAAAATAACATGTGATTGTTTTTTCATTTGATCAAATGAAACTGGAACATTTTAAATTGACTGCGTCAATCGGAGACTGTTAGCACAATATTGGGCATTATTCACATTCCAATTAACATTTATCTTGTCTGTGTTGCTTTTCAATAAAGTTTTCTGATTTATTGTGGAAGGCTGCCTTTACTTTGTGCTAATAATTGGATGCTATTGAAAGGATGAGTTTCATTGATTTTGTGGATGACTGGGAGCATTACTGGCCCAGACCATAGATTGTCAGCAAGGTCTGTGTTGAGCTGGGATCGATGCCGGTGAATCTTCCCCTCTGGTTTTTATTTACTTCTGTCTCCATTGATTGAAACATGCAATAGTTCAGGGGCTATTATCACACTGACGCTAAGTTTCTCTGTCTCCCATTGAAGTAGCTCCCTCTGTTCTTCAGCAATATCTCACTCCAGCAAGTGCTCCCATCTTTCCCTTTCTAACTAATGAGTTAAGAGTATTGCTATGACCTGTAAACATCAATCATGGAGAAAGAGGGAGACAGTGACTAACTGCACCAGCAGGAGAGGAAAGAAATGAAATGAAAGTGTACAATAAAAGAAACATACTAACTTGGTGTTTTCTAGAGAAACTGCACCTTCTAACAAATAATTACAATAATGATTTTAAATAATCTTCAAGCGATTGCTAAATTGTGGATTGATGGCAAATTATATTGTATAACGATAGAAAAAACTTGAATTGTCTTATCAATTTATACAGAGGGATGGGTAATAACACCTTTACACATTGCTGTATTAAAAAGGAGACAGAGAAATTGAAACTTTTTGTTCTCTCATTGTGAATTCAGCAGTGTGCTCTTAATCCAATTTAGTGCTCACAATCCATGAATTTCTATTCGACTGTTAAAATTGAACTTCTTTCAAACAGATAACTTGCACAATCTACCTTGTAGTGGCTGCCTAGCTAGATTGTTTTCACAATACAACATATAGGTAGTACTGTGTCTATGGCCTATCCTGTGTTTACATATCTTATTTCCTAACAGGACAGGAGAAAGGTCAGTGTCCTATCCAGCTGGGACTCTCATGATTGAATGTAATCAGTATGTACTTGTTATTCTGAGTGCCAGGCCTTTCTTTTATTTGCTGGCCCAGAAGTTAATTTCCCTGGTGACCTTTGTGTAATAAAACAGTATTATCTGTTTCTGGAGCCACAACAAGGAAGCAAATTAGCTTTCTCAGCAGTGTTTTGTCACGGAGGAGATCAGTTATAAGTTTATTTACTCTAATTAGATTAAGGGTGCAGTAAAGGCATGTGTCTGTGTGGGCATCATCCCATGTCTCCTTGCATTATCTGATTGTCCCAGCCAGGGAACTGGACAATGGTTAAGCATTTTAATGATTATTCACTCGGTCTCCATGCAGTCAATGGATAGTCACTTCCATAAAAGATTGGATGAGTGAATATATGCACTTTCTAACTATTGATTTGCTTGGAAAAGTTGAGTATCGGAAACATTGACAATTTATAATTTTTAATTAAACTGAGCGGCTTGCCAAAGGCTTAACATCTGAGATGTTGTGTGTTGCACAGACATTTAAAAGGAAATAATCAAGCTGTTGATTTCTCACACTTCTGCACGAACATATGTCACCTGATACTGTGGAATTCCTCTAATCCTTCCCCTACTTTGGTGGGAGTGACACTTTCCCTTTAAACTAAATTCCTTTTTCTTAAGAACACTCAAACATGTCTCACACCTTACATTTCCTTATAAAATATATTTAATATACTACTACTGCTATCACTACTACTAATAATAATAATAATGAATTTTCTGGATATATAGTTAAACGTTTTTCATTTTAAATGTGCAAAAAGTATTCTCATTCTAACCTCGCTATTAAATAACTTAGTGTTAATTTCTTCTCCTATTCCTCTTCTTTGCCGTCTTCTTCTTTTCATAATAGACGATCCTCATACTTATACTGCATAGATAAATTCACCACTGGTTCTTTCAAATATATAGCAACCTGCTGCAAGTGGTTCAAACTAAAGGTGAATGTGAGAGGAGAGGCTGTGAGCTGTGGAGGCCGAAGTGAATGCAATGCTTTACTGACCCGAGGAATCTCTTTTATTATGGGCTCTTTGTGCCTCTCCCTCCGCTGCTCTGTCAGGCCATTCAGACCCAGTGGCAGCCACCTACATTATATCCTGGATAGGCAGGACATTCATGCCTTTTTAACCCATTGTCCTTCCCCCTGGGGTGAGGGCCCAGAGCGGGATGTGAGAACCCCAGGCTGGGCATTGTGTCCCTCTGCGCTCTTCACACACCCGGCGGGGGACTTCCTTTCTGGTGTCACCGAAACCTGTGTGGTGTAATCCGCAGCTCCCTGCTGAGCAGGATGGGAAGGTTATTAAAAGCGCCTCTAATGTCTCGTTAATAAATCGCTTCCATTTTCCGCTTCATTTCTAAGTAATCGTGTTGGGAGTGTGGATAGGGAGGAATGTGTACCCGTTCCCGTATTTGGAGTATCAAAGCAGCATAAAAATTTGCATTTCTTTTTTTGTCAGCTACACATATCGCAGAGGCACAAGTACAGATCCATTAGAGATGCGACCCTCTCATTACAGATCTAGTGTCCGGACTGTTCCGCTACATGAATGTCAGAGAGATGTGACGGGGTCAACCTCCAGGGTGTTGATGCTGCTCTGATTACTGGAGGAGAGATTTTTAAACATACTGAGTCCAGGCTAGGGGTTTGGGTTAATGGTATCCTATACCATCAACTGGTGGATGCTGTGTTTAGGTCTCCTCTGGGGGTAGCACTATAGCTGCAGAGGTCACTTCAGTTAGAGTGCTGCTGTTAAGAGGTTAGAGAGCAGAGGTCCTCGCAGGGTGGTATCACAAGCACTCTCCATGATGCGTTAAGGATGGTGATGCCTCTGATTGCCACAGTGGGACCTAGAGGTGAAGTTAGGGATGGCTCAGGGCTGTTGGGGTAATCCCATTAACTGTGACTCCTCTAGTCTTCTCTCACTGTGTGTGTGTGTGTGTGTGAGAGAGGGGCAGAGAGAGAGAGAAAGAGAAAGAGAAAGACAGTGTGTGTGTGTTTGTGTGTGATGTGTGTGTGTTTGTGTATAGTGGTGGGGGGTGACCCTAAAGACATTAGCCTGCCCTATAGGTCAAAGGCCAGAAGAAATTAAAACACGTGAATCATTCATCAAATATGAGCGTCTCTCTCTCTCTCTCTCTCTCTCTCTCTCTCTCTCTCTCTCTCTCTCTCACAATGACTGGTTAGTGTGAGTAATTACGTGTCAGAACTTGTGAGTCTTTCAGCCCCAAGTTTGTCAGTGACAAGCAAATTCATCCACATTTTTGTCTTGAACCAATTTCTACTAATTTATTAACTTACCTCAAATCCTATTTTCCCCTTACCTATTTTTTCTTTCTATTTATGGATTTTGCACAAAATCTTTGGTTGCAAATAAGTACATAATTGTTCATGACATCCTCCCCAACATCATACACCGATCAGCCATAACATTAAAACCACCTGCCTAATATTGTGTAGGTCCCCCTCGTGCCGCCAAAACAGCTCTGACCCGTCGAGGCATGGACTCCACAAGACCTCTGAAGGTGTCCTGTGGTATCTGGCACCAAGACGTTAGAAGGAGATCCTATAAGTCCTGTAAGTTGCGAGGTGGGGCCTCCATGGATCGGACTTGTTTTTCCAGCACATCTAACATGCTCAATCGGATTGAGATCTGGGGAATTTGGAGGCCAAGTCAACCCCTTGAATTCTTGTCATGTTCCTCAAACCATTCCTGAACAATTTTTGCAGTGTGGCAGGACACATTATCCTGCTGAAAGAGGCCACTGCCATCAGGGAATACCGTTGCCATGAAGGGGTGTACTTGGTCTGCAACAATGTTTAGGTAGGTGGTACGTGTCAAAGTAACATCCACATGAATACCAGGACCCAAGGTTTCCCAGCAGAACATTGCCCAGAGTATCACACTGCCTC